>BQNB010004952.1:0-95237 GCA_026074375.1 Tanacetum coccineum | reverse complement strand
GTACATGTACCTTTAAGGATCATTAGGGAGATTTTACTAGTAAATAAATCACCAAGGACGATTTCATGTGGTTTTACTTACCCACATTCGGCACTAGAGTGATATAAACACAAGACTTGATTAAATTTTGTGTTTAGGTTTTCAAAGTGGGTATTGGTTTGAGTCTAGGTAAGTCCAGGTATTTCCGGGGTGCGTCCGAATGTATTTTTATCGCGAAACGTAACCCTTTTACGTGACCAATAAAAATAAAATACGCAAAGTACATAATTATTCTCAAAATAATTATTCCTTAATTGGTTGATGTAAACCTTAATTTATTTGGTGATCGTTTACATTCATTGGTTATTTCTAGTCTACGCGGTTTAGCTTAAAAGTAAATATTAAAAGTAAACGCGTATCGGACTAAAATAAATAGTGATCATTAATATAGTCGTACAATGACACAAAAATGAGAAATGTTACAAGGACCATGCCCATGCTGAGAGTAGTCACCTTAAAACTTCTTGTCAAGAAACAATTTTCTATTTATATCAAGTTTTATGTGCGTATTCATAAAATGTATTATTCACGAGGAACCAAACTAATAATTATAATAACTAAGTAAAGTCTACACCACCTTACTATATAAAGTCAACATCAAAAAAATGTTATAACCGACACGTTAAGCTGAAGGGAACGAATAAGCCCACTAGAAGCCGAGCCTTAGTCGCAACAACAAATATTAAACCGACATCATTAATCTTGAACGCTCAATTTAAAACAATTTAGAAGGGGAATGCAAACGAGTTACCAAGCGTGGTAACGAAATTATCAAAAGGAATAAATAAAAATAACAAATAGATTTGTTGCTACAACATCCGTTTATTATCTTAAAAATAAGATTACAAAAGAACATAAAGGAAATACAAGTTTTATTACAACCCTCCCCTAGCAATAATATATATTTCTTCCAAAGTAGATCCACGCCAATAGTTAGGACAATGATCAGTGCGAGAATCGCTAGAATAAAGGCCAGATACTAAAAATCTTCTTCGTATGGGACATAGGTAAGAGGGAGTGACTGTTGGAGTCACTGTTCATGACCGTTGGGGTCACTGTTCACTTATTAAAAAAAATTATACACACACCTCTTCATTAACACCACTCCGGAAGGCAACTCAAACTAAATTTCGGGAAAAAATTCTTTTAACACGGGGAGACTGTAACAATTTACATTTTTCACATCTTGTTACGTCAATAAATATTCAACTAATTATTTTAAAACTTCTACGCGTTTACTTTAATTTTTATCGTTAAGTTAAATCGCGTAAACTAAAAATCAACAATCAACGTAAACAGGCACCAAACAAATTAAAATTTACATCAAGCAAGCATTATATTATTTTTACTAAAGTAATAATCAACTTTTTGTATTTTATTTTTATTGGTTACGTAAAATGTTTACGTTTCGTAATTAAATACATTTAGGCATACCCGAAAGCACCAATACCTATCTATACTCAACCAAATACCCACAATTATACCCAATATCCAAAAATTATATATTTTAACATATATATACATACATATCCATTTCTATATGAAAGAAAACACTAAGATATTTAGTTTTGACTTTGTAATATAACATGTGTTGTAAAGACTTTCAAGAAAACTTCCTTACACTACCAACTAGTTCTTACACCAAGCTATCACCCATATCAATCCCTTACAACTCTAATCCCCTCCTATGAGTTTCTTACACATTGGTCACTTCATCTCCTAACCATGGTTAATTTAATTTGACCTTAGCTAGTTACATCTTGCTATAAAAGGCCTTCTATTCCAAGAATACTTCACACACTTCACTTGCTAGCAAAATAACTCACAAAAACCCTCTCTAGGCATCCCTAGCCTACGGCTCAAAACCAAAACCCATATACATTTTTAGTTTTTAATTTTATTAGTATTATAAGTGTTCAAAGTTTATTGTTAGGCATATATAAGGTGTATTGGAAGCTTGGTTTAGTATTTAAAAGGGGTAATCAAGAAAAGTTCAAGATTTGGGTTTCTTGGAAAATTAGGGTTTTCTAGTCTTGGAAGCTTGGGTTTTGATTCTAAACTAGGGTTTAGAACTTGTTTCTCTTCATCATAATTCATCTTAAGGTCATCTAAAAACCCTACACTCTTTACATTTGTGATTTTATGTGTATATAATGTTTATATATCATGTTTATATAGTAAATCACCATCTAGGAAACATATTAACAAGTAAAATTGATTTTTTACACATGATCATAGGTTGAATATACTTTTCATATGTTTTATATTGAAGTTAAAACATGTTGGAATGAGGTATATACATTATACACGTGGAGGAATAATTATCTAAAAGTAAATTTAAATTAAATTTTTTTAAAAATTTATTTAGAGAACTTTATAAATAAATAAATTGTAAGGACTAGATAAACTAGACAAATGATGGTGACTAACGGGACCTAAAATACATGAGACTTGTGGTATAAAGTGTTGTAGAGGACTTGTAGCAAATTAACTAAGCTAAAAACTTATAAAAATAATTTTTATAAACATTTTAATCAAAAGATCAAAACTTTCTGTTTCAAATTCGAAAATAAAATATTTATTTTATATTTTATTAAACTACTACATGTTATGAGGATCTTAGGCATATAAAGAACTCGAAAAACCAGATATAACTAAGAATTATGCAATTTGTCAAGTTAACCGATAAAATTAAATATTATAAAAACGTGTTTTATAAAAGTAATTTTATAAAAATAAGTTACTGTTCACATCAGAAACTTTTTGGAAAATACTTTATTTAGATAGAACTTTTAATTACGAAGACGTGCTCGAAAGAATAACTAAAATTGGAATTAAAATAAGTAAGATATGACTTTTGCGAGATTACGATAATTAAATTTACAAAAATAATTTTATAAAGTATATGAACAGTAAAAATCGTTGTTCATCAGTGGGTTAAAAATATTAAAATGTAATATTTTGATACATCTTCTTACTACGAAATAGTGGACATAAAGAACGTACAAAACGGACTTAAAACGAGAAAGATACGCACTAGTTTATACTTGTGCACTATTTCCTAACAGGAATAGTGTTGGTTCGTTTTTAATAAAAAAAATTGTGAAACATTTTAGAATCACTTAAATAATATTTATACATGTTTCAAACTTTATAAATATTATTTTACAAAGGCGATTGAACTATTTATATGATTATACGAGTACAAATACATGGTTATTATTTATCAAATGCGATTTAAATATTATTCTACAAATACAATTAGATGGTGATGTAGCTATATAGACTTATATACAATGTTAGTTATTTAAGTGCATTATACTCATACGACCTATGTTTAATTAGGTTGCATCCGGTCTACACGTGACGATTCACTTATTTAATTTAGATAATCAAATCATTCACTTGAGGTGAGTTTATAGCCACTCTTTCACTTGTTTTACAATTACTTTACAAATCTCGAGGGAGAATCCATGCTTGTTACAACTTGTTTACATATTCATGTATAATCTCTTTTGCATACTCTTATACATGTTCATGATTACATACTTGATTTGTAACTTGGGATACAAACTCTTTACATACTCGTTTACAATACACATATACAAACACCCGTTACAACTTTGTTATACACTCATTTGCATATCTCACGGTGAGATACAATACTTGTTTTTACTTATGGATGCAACAACTATACTTTACTCTTATGAATAACTGATTATCTCACCTTGCATAACGAGTAAATTACTGCGGATGGAAAGCGCGAAATTTATAAAATATATCAATCGGGATTGACAATCCATGTTCGGGGATTAGCTAACAAACTGGAAAGTAACGTTATACCATGTCCGAGCACGACTGGAATGTGTCTATAGGCCAACAAAATACATACACATGAACTTCATCCTAGGCCTTGAAAAAAGTGGATACATCATAAGTCTATCTTCGTCGCAGTTATCATGAACTTAGAGGTGAAATCGTAATCACATATGGTGACTATTGTATTGGATACAATGGTCATGCATACTTTACAAACGCTTTGTTCCAACTATACTCAACTTTTCGTGACTATCGTATGGGATACAATAGTCATAGAACACCATCTTAGACTTCAATAATACAAGCATAATTTTTGGGTGACTAACATAACGAAAGAAATGGTCATATACTCTTTACAAATCTTTGATCCAACATTTACATTTACAAAAATCTATGAACTCACCAACTTTATGTTGACACTTTTAAGGATATTTTTCTCAGGTGAATTAGATGCCTGGCTTACTTGATGAGCATTGGAGTCTAAACTTTACAAGATTACATTCATGGATTTCTACAAACAAATCTCATTGTATTATTTTAGTCTTACATTATTGATGCATACTTTGGGACAAATGTTACAACAATTCATATTTCAAGAAAATCAACGAGATTACTTTTCAAACGACTCATTTAGAGGTCGTTCTCTCATATCTTGTGTTGTTGTATTATGAAGTAACGCTCCTGGACACTATTCCGCTGCGACCCAATTTGGGGGTGTTATAGAGTATATAGTATAATGGGTAATACCGTTTCAATAACTTTGTTTTAGAAATAAATATTGTAACAATTCATAAATAAATTCATAATTATTGTAATGTCTAAGATTTTCTATAGGTTGTATTAAATCGTATATACTTTGATGTGTTTTAAAAGCTTTAAATTTATATAACTAATTTTACCGATTCAAACCACCACACGGGTGAAGTGTAACCCCTGTATATAGTATAGATTTTAGGGTAAGACCAGGTCGTTCTACGGGATTGACGTTCTTAAGAGTTAACAAGTTTTGCACAGAAATATCTCTAGATTTGTCACTAATACAAAGATTGATTATCGAAGACACAATTTCCAATTTTACTATTCTTAAATACAAGTTGATTAAAACAATGTTTTTTTAAGCTGGGGACAATGAGGATAAACATACATACAAAGAAGAATGCACACATAAATTAAGGCATAAAAGCATGAATAGACGGGTAATCATTCAAGCAATTAACTATTTCATATAAGAAGGAATGCTTTCGGCCTTTAATCCTTAGTATATCAAATGCTTAAAGATCAATTTATGTATGGTTATAATAATAATAAAACTCTCTTAATCAAGTTCGTTAGACATGTGATTAAGCATTTAACGATATTCATATTTGGGTTGATAAATATTTTGTTAGTAAATTCTTACAAGACTAACATAGAATCGTTCATAGACAAACAATGCGAAATCAAAACACAATGATAGAGTCTTTCGACCTATATCTACCACATATGAGAAATCAAACATTTAACAAGTATCCAAATAATCCAATATCGAGTTCATTATGATTATAGCCATTAGCATTAATACTATAGTATGTTTACATCAAGATTCCTTTAAAGCCCAAACAAACATAGACGACTACTCCATAATTATGGTAATGAAACACATAACAAACTTCATGAATTCAGTAAATAACATATTAGAAAGGGTAATAAGATTTATACCAATCTCAAAAACAAATGATCGTGTTTACAAGAGTTTTCCTAAACGAAAACTATAAATTACCCCCAACGATTATTCCAAACTACTAACAACTCTGTCACAGCAGCTAATAGCATGAAATACCAATTACTAAATCTTCTTCCTTGATGATATAGCAAGTAAGATTGGATGAACTAAGTTAGTTCATCCTTTCTTTGGTGATTTTTCCTTCTTTCTTTGATTTGTGGTGATTGTGTACGAAAACTTATAGCTAAGGCCCCCTTTTATAGGCTCAAAATCCATCTCCTGGACATGGGTAATAATTGCTCAAGGCTAGTGAAAGGTCTCCACTCAATGCTATGGTTTTAATGATTTTTCGTAACTGAAAGGGTAAGTACGCCGCACTTTGCTTTGAATTTATTTCTTTTCCCCCTTCACAAATATGCCGCACTTCACAAGAAGTGCGCCACACTTCCAAGCAACTTTATTAATTATTCTTTAAGTCTTTCTTCCAAGTCCTTACTCTAACGACCGTTACTATCTTTAATGCATATCTTTTGCATTTTCAGTCCTCCTTGCGTCTTTTTATCCTGAAACAACTAATACACAACTAAGTACCTAAAGATATGATATTAAATATATTTATATAGCTAAACAACATATTTATGAGGGATATTTTATGTATAATTAGAGCGTTATCAAATCCCATCATACTTAGCTATTGATTGCCCTCAAGCAATCAAAGCGAAAGTACTTTATTTTTATATATGTGGAAGAATAAACAAATCAATGATCACAAGCTAAGATAACGCGACTAAGCAACTCACAAATTTTAAGAATAAGTTTGATTTTATACTCGCTCATATTTAGTGAAGTAAATGATATAAGTAAGTCACTCAATTGCCCATACATGATTTATTCAAATTACCATATGCTTGTACAAGAAACTAAACAAATCCGATGGGCGTAAGCACCAGACATAATCGTCAAAAGAGAGGGGTTTTATTCGGTTTATATGGTTTGGATATGGTATAGAATGATGTGGGATTTATTTTTGGTATTTCTCGGGTTTAAAATGTCAAAAAGCTTATAACCAAATTATTATCCACAATATCCGCAAATATTCATTTACTTTCTTTCCTTTTACCACATTTGTAGCTTATTTTTGCCTTTCAGTTTTCTTAATACTTTTCTTTCTGTCTTTTGGGGATACTTGTTTTCTCCCTATACTTATGATAAGCACACTACTGCAACGAAACTTGAAGTTTGTAACCTTCGCACTTCATTATAATTAGCAATACCAACTTTTACCCGCATTAATACGTACTAATACAGTATCAAATAATTCAATCATAAAATTTTCAACAAGGGTTAATCTAAAGGTTCAATGTTGTATATATTTTTCTTTTTGAAATTCTTTTTCTTTGGTATCTAGCACTAAAGGTGAGTGCTAACAATGGGTTTAATTGATTTTTCACATCTTTATAAAAAAAGGTCTATATCACGCGAACGTGATCTTACTGCGATTTTGTAAAGATTTCAAGCACAAGTTCTAGAATCAACAAATCACTGGCACACTCATACACATAGAAATCAAGCATAAAAGATGTATTCTATAAAATAAGAATAGGCTCGAAATTCCTCACATTTTCAGTGGTAATGGGTATAAATATGCTAGCAAAGTTATCGATCCAGAGTCAGATTTGCTTAAGTGATCAACGAAACGCTTCTTTTTCTAAAATTTTAAGTTTCATACATTTTTATTACTATTTTTAACATATATATATATATATATATATATATATATATATATATATATATATATATATATATATATATATATATATATATATATATAATATTGTAATTTGAAAACATATATATTATATATTTTTGAAGATTTAGTTTTCCTATGTATCTCTCCTCATACTTAATATGAGCATTGTCCCTAATGCGAGAAATATTATAGAGAAAAGATAAATCATAAAAGTAAATATAGGATAATACTTCCCTTATTATTCAAACGCGACGAATTCACCAAAATTTGCACGAAGCTTCGTACACGAATTCGTATGCTTTATCACTTTTTCCTTTTCTACCTGCAATAATTAGTTACAAACAAACAATACAATACACACATAATAATACTAATAATTTTACTAATAATAATAATAATAATAATAATAATAATAATAATAATAATAATAATGATGATAATAATAATTATTATAATTATAATAGTGGTAGTAGTAGTACGAGAAAATTAAGTTTTGTTTACATACCAACAGAGGCATATTACACACCGATAATAATAATAATATAATATTGTTATAGAAATTGTTTATAACCATGACCCGACAGACAATTACCAAATCCAAGCACGTGTCATCTCGACACTACTCCTGCTGCTGTTGCTCTTCATCATAACCAGGTGGTGCGTATGCTCCATCCAATGGGACTCCATAGTGTCTAGCCATAAACTCAAAAACTCCTGCGTACATATCAGAATGGTACGACTGCCTACGGGACATCCTCTCCAGCGTACCCTGACGTGTCTCCATGTGACCCATCCTGTCATATAAATCCTGCATAGTCGGGCGTGGGGGTCTAGGTATAGCAACTCTCGGAACACCATATGTAGGGTCCTCAGCAATCAACCTCCCATTAGAGCCGATCAGCTCTCTAAGGGTGGTAGCATACAAACACATATAATAAATTGGAGCACTCATTACATTTAACACCTCATCAGTCAACAAACTCATCTTCTTTGCTATCCTTGTCACAAACTGTCCACATCAGATCATACTCTCTCTTTGAGATCCAACTCCTTTCCTCTTCAACCACTTTTCAATCAACCAAGCCACATTAGCATACCCGTTCTGGTGTCTAGCCTCAAACATGCTCATAAACCATAGCTTGTTTCTTTGAATCTTATCATACCCTGTTGTCCTCTAACACAAACCATACGTAATCATTTTTTGTAGAACCTTAAGAAGAGGACTCCCAATGGTCTGAGTAGCACTCCTAGACAAATGTAGCTCATCCTCACAAGTAATGCTCACCCAATAATCCCTATCATTAAAGTTATCATCATTCTTTAAAGCTCCTTAAAAATACACCTCAAATCCTTCCTCACGGATCTCAGCACTATGGTATAAACCTAAACGGAGAGCAAACTCCAACAAGGTCAACGAATGTCTACGTCCTCCTAACCTAAACTTAATCAATTTCTTTGTAATCAACTCCTCATCCGTTACTACTTCATCAAACTCGTAGGTAGAATAAAACTCATGGCACAATTCCATATAAATAGGTTCATTAATGTTAAAGGCACGTCTCTAAGCGTTAGAAGTGAATATCTCTTGTTGGCCTACCCATCTTGAATACCTTAATCTCTAGCATCTCTTCAAATGCTTTGGCACAACCCAAAGTATTCAACACATTCCAGTCAACGATACATGGCGAGTAAATTTGTTTTGGAAGCAACTAAGCAAGGTTGGTGTTGTACTTAGCCTTAGCAGTCCTATTACAAGTACCTCATAGCAAAAACTCATGATGAACACGCCCAAGCATGGCTTCCTCAACGGTCTCGGTTGCACGGGTTCTCTTAGATCAGGAAGAACCGGCTTCATTGTCATGTGTTCTCGAGGTCTGCATATCAATAGGAGTTCACAAACAAGTATATAATGATATTAGATAGCAATTATAGCAAACGTGTAAGCGTAGATACATTTTGCAAATGTTCTGTTTGGTTTTCAGATAAAAAATGTGGCGCACTTCATAAGAAGTGCGTCGTACTTCCTGATTTTCACTAAGTGCGCCGGTTTTAACAACATAACCTGCGTACTTCCTGGGGTTTTTAAAATAATTTTGAATTTTTTACAAATAACTAAACATATGTATTTATAATTTTGAAATAGTATTTTATCTTTATCTAATATCCCCAAAACAATTGATAACAATTCATAGAACCATTTCAATCTAGATTTATAATGACAATATATAGAATTATAAGCAATATTCATACATTATATAAGCATAAGAACAAGATATACATTCATCTTAACTGATTTGTAACTAAATTTAAATTTTGTAAACCTTAATTAGAAAATAAACATAGATTAATTGAAAACAATAAGAACATTATATAGATTACATACCCTTGGTTAGATTGATGGATTGGGTTTTTTGAATTTTTGAATTTGATCTTAAAACGGCGGTTTTGAGAGTGTTTTTGTGTTTTGCGTGTGTTAAATAAAATAAAACGTATGTTATAATTCCCAAACCGCCTAGAAGTGCGGCGTACTTTTGGTGTATTTTTCACACAGAACTGATTTTTAGTATATAAACTATAACAAAAACAAAAATGTAACATCCAATCCATCATTACTAATATTCATTGATATTCATTCATAAAGGGCTATATGTCCGGTACATCAAAGACTTATCCTTCACGGATTTACATAGCTTTGACATATTTTATTAAAAAACGACTCAACATAACAAAAAAATAAAAATCACGCGTAGGAGCATAAGGTTCTCTCTTATTTATTCATCCTAAAAGTTTTCTAAATTTTAAAAGCAAGTGGGTGACATTGTGTCACTCAATTTGTAATGATCCGATATTTTCTTATCGGTTGCCTTGGTTTATAGCATTGTTCAAAAATGTTTCTATAAGGATCCATAACCCTTATCTTAGTATGTCACTTTCTATCTCCATTCTCCTTAAAAAAAATTCCAGAACGGTTGGGTATCAACTCGGCATTTTATAGCGGGACGGGTAATGCTCCAAGAAAATCTATGGCCTTTTTCCAAACACAAATATTTTTGAATGGATTAAGAGCCTCTTGGAGGGAAAGAGTTCTATCCATTGGGTCATCACAACTCAAATATTTAGCACGATTTGGACCATAAATAGGCTTTCCAATATCATCCCTCTTCAAACAATACTCCTCATCCTTATCTTTCGCGTGAGCATTCCTTACGCTTGCCACATAAAACTTTTGATGAACGATACCATCAAAGGTTGATGTTGTCCCTTTGATCGTATTCATAATAGCCCCACAAGTATGTAAAAAGCTTCTTCCAACAACAATGGGCATATCACGGTCTATTGGTATATCTAAGAGCAAGAAATTAGCAAGTATGGTGGTGACACCTACTTGGCAAAGTACATCTAGCAATCTTCCCAAAGGTTCCGCTTTTTGAATGGTCAAGCATTGTGATGTGTGTTTTACAAGCTTTAAATTATAATATTAGAAATACCAATTTTTATTAAAAACATAACATGGGCAAGTATACCCTTTCGTATGTAATATAACTTAGGTAAGTCCAGGTTGTCCCAAGAGAATTATAGTTTTCATAGTTTGTAATTAAGGTGCTAAGGCTAAAATGATTGTCACTTATCAAATTAACCAAAACGTGCACATATCAAATATTGTAAAGAAAGCAATAAAAGGATGATTCAAGCAAATGATTAAAGTATGTTTGTTTAGGAAATTATCACCAAGACATAAAAGTGTTTAGGATAGTGCTTACAAGTTTAAAGAATAAAGATATCACAAGTTACAAATCCTTTTGGCCTTTAAGTGTAACTAGTGATTATATTGATTAATAACAACGAATCCTTACGACCTTTAGACATTATTATTATCAATATATTAGATGAAATAATTAAACACATATATAAAAGAACCTTTTCGGCCTATATCTTTATATCAAATATGTTTTACCAATTCAATAAACACATATCCAAACGCTCTATATCAAAGGTTACATATCGCCCAAACAAACACGAGACCACTACTCCATAATCAAACAAGTAATACACATATTAAACTTATAAAATTCATAAACTTTCATATCTAAAGATAATAGAAGTGTACCAAACTTATAATATCAAAAGATGGTGATTACAAGCTTTTTCAACCGGAAACTATTATGAATAACCCAAACTATTGATTTCTATTATCCCGAACCCTTAAGGTACTGTCACTACAGTTCTAGGATCAAGAAACAACAAGCCAAATTCATCCGACACAGCTGCGATTAAGTGGAAGTATGATCAAGGGTAAACTTGGTGTAGTTTCACCCTTATGATTCTTCCTCTTGTGAATTCTATGGATTGTGTGTGATAGATATATCTCATTCCAGGTACCCCAAGGGGGGTATTTATAGGCTAAATAGTACTTGGGGACCAAGTTGGGGGTGTATGTGGTCGGATTTGGAGCTAAATTCGCGTATTAATTGCATCAAACAGAAAGTGCGGCACACTTTTTTTTGTGCGTCGTACTTTGGGATGAAGAAAAGTGTGCCACACTTATTTGTAAAACTGGCGTACTTGTGGCCATTTTCAACTTTCAGACCAAAAATCAAAGTTATAATAGAAGTGTACCAAACTTATAAGATCAAAAGATGGCGATTACAAGCTTTTCCAACCGGAAACTATTATCAATAACCCAAGCTATTGATTCCTATTATCCCGAACCCTTAAGGTACTGTCACTACAGTTCTAGGATCAAGAAATAAGAAGACAAATTCGTCCGACATGGCTGCGATTGAGTGGAAGTACGATCAAGGGTGAACTTAGTGTAGTTTCACCCTTATGATTCTTCCTCTTGTGAATTCTATGGATTGTGTGTGATTAATATATCTCGTTCTAGGTACCCAAGAGGGGTGTTTATTGGCTGAACAGTACTTGGGGACCAAGTTGGGGGTGTATGTGGTCGGATTTGGAGCTAAATTCGCGTATTAATTGCATCAGACAGAAAATGTGACGCAATTTTTTATTTGTGCGCCGTACTTTGGGATGTAGAAAAGTGTGCCACACTTATTTGTAAAACTGGCGTACTTGTGGCCATTTTTAGCTTTTAGACCAAAAATCAAAGTTATGTAGGTCCTAGGTTTAGGATCTGACTAGCCTTTGTAAGACGATAGATAACTTGGATAAATCCAAATCAACTATATGAGAGACACTGACTATGAATTATCAAGTGTTAATGCGGAATCTTAACACAAGAGTAAAGAAGAAACGATAATACTAAAATGCTATTAAGCTCTATGCTTCTATTGATATTTCTAATCAAAACGTACTAAACATTGTGCCTTAGGGTTCCTCTTATACACCAAGGAAAACCCTAATTGGCTTTATAAACGTGTAAAAGGATAATACTCATCCTTTCCTAAGATATCTCCTAAGATATCTCTAAGATAACTATTACTATTCTGTTACATAAACAGACTTAACTATAAACAGAACTAACTATGACCAGTACTAACTCTAGTACTGCTATACTCTACCAGTACTAACTTAGTACTGCCAGACTTAACTTAGTACTGCCAGTATTAACTCAATACTAACAGAACTAACTATCTCTACCAGACTTAACTGTTATACTACCAGTATTAAGTCTGTTACAATCTATTTTCCCAACAAGTTATAATAGAAGTGTACCAAACTTATAAGATCAAAAGATGGCGATTACAAGCCTTTTCAACAGGAAACTATTATCAATAACCCAAGCTATTGATTCCTATTATCCCAAACCCTTAAGGTACTGTCACTACAGTTCTAGGATTAAGAAATAAGAAGCCAAATTCGTCCGACATGGCTGCGATTGAGTGGAAGTATGATCAAGGGTGAACTTGGTGTAGTTTCACCCTTATGATTTTTCCTCTTGTGAATTCTATAGATTGTGTGTGATAGATATATCTCGTTCCAGGTACCCCAAGGGGGTATTTATATGCTAAACAGTACTTGGGGACCAAGTTGGGGGTGTATGTGGTTGGATTTGGAGCTAAATTAGCGTATTAATTGCATCAGATAGAAAGTGTGGCGTACTTTTTTATTTGTGCACCGTACTTTGGGATGCAGAAAAGTGCGCCGCACTTATTTGTAAAACTGGCGTACTTGTGGCCATTTTCAGTTTTTAGACCAAAAATCAAAGTTGTAGATAATTCTTTCTCGGACGCGTAGGCAGTTGAATCGCGTCAATCCGAGTTCGTATGCTCAAGTTATGGCCAAAACAGTGGACAGGTGTCGGGAGATCTTTAACTTAAGTTCTTTCTCCGTTTAAGCTTCAATTCTTCATATATTCTTTCGTTTCTTTCCACGACACGTCACATTAACCTACAATAGCAAATATATTCTATTAAGTATCGAAAGTTCTTATAATTAACCAATAAATATATATATAAGCACATATAACGCATCTAGAAATATGTATAAAATGAGCGTTATCAAAACCCCTTAAACTTTGCTTGCCCTCAAGCAAATCTAAAGAAATAGATTTAAAAAACAAGGTCCTAAGTGACAAAATAAGGGAAAATTTAAACTTTTAAAATTTTTGAATATATCAAAATATTGTTGGTTTTATTACAAATAAGCGTAAAAGGTGCAAACATCCCCTGCACTTAAGGGTTTGTTTGTCCTCCAGTAAAATAAGCTTTACAAAAACAAACATTGAATTATAAAAAAATAAAATTTTGGATTTTTAATATGTGAAGACAGAGATGTTTATCAATACCCAATGATCTTCAAGCTGTTATAACATGACTAACCACCTCACAATTAAGGAAAAGTATAATTTACTCAAACACTCATATATGATGTAATAGAGGGTAAAAAGGAAATCACACTCAATTGCTCAGACATGATTCATTTCATACCATAGGCTTGTACAAGAAACAAAACTGCACCGACGTGGTGTAAGCACCAAGTATAAATATAAAAAAGGGCTTTTATTCGGTTGTAACTTGTAACGTACATGCTAAGGGTTAATAAGGGTGTAGATAAGGCTTGGGAAATGTATATCGGATTTTGTTTTATAATTAAAATACATGTAGACAAGTCCAAGAAACCCATGTTGCTAGTTACTAAACATACCACAAACCCAAGAGGTTATCGAACAACAAAACCCCGAACTCGTACAAATGATATAACAATATGCTTCACATCAACTTTTATTCATACTTCACTTTTTTGGTTTTTTTATTTTCTTTTTTTTGATTTTTTTATCATATTTTTTTCTATTCTCTCTCTCTCTCTCTCTCTCTCTCTCTCTCTCTCTCTCTCTCTCTCTCTCTCTCTCTCTCTCTCTCTCTCTCTCTCTCTCTCTCTCACTCTCTCTCTCTCTCTCTCTCTCTCTCTCTCTCTCTCTCTCTCTCCCTCTCTCTCTCTCTCTCTCTCTCTCTCTCTCTATCTCTCTCTTTCTCTCTCTCTCTCTCTCTCCCTCTCTCTCCCCTCTCCCTCTCTCTCTCCCTCTCTCTCCCCCTCTCTCTCTCTCTCTCTCTCCCTCTCCCTTTCTCCCTCTCCCTCTCTCTCTCCTTCTCTCTCTCCTCTCTCTCTCCATCTCTCCCTCCCTCTCTCTCTTCCTCTCTCTCTCTCTCCCTTTCTCCCTCTTCCTCTCTCTCTCTCACATAAAAATACATCTATCACGCGAATGTGATCTCACTGTAGTCTCTTAACAATTTAACAAGCATAAGTTCTAGAATCAATAAATCACCGGCATACACATAAACAAATGAATCAAGCATAAAATACGTATGCTATATACATGCTCAAAATCCTCACATATTTACTGGAATGTTATAAATGCGCAAGTAATGTTATCAATCCTGAGTCCGATCTGCTCTATCAATCGGGACACATCTCTGAACTCAAAGACTTTATTTATTTACTAAGTTTTCTTCTAATATATTAACCTAAGTTGCAAAAGAAATTAAAAATAAGATTATATTTTTAGATTACCGAGGGTGAACAAAAGTTAGAAATTAATAATGAGTCTGATTTTTCAAATTCATTTCCCCACCACACTTAAGTTGAGAATTATGCGTAATTAGAAAATAACTTAAAAGTAAAACAAGAGGGAAAAATGAATATAAGAGAAACGAGACTTCGGCTCATAAGTGCTCGGTAGAATTGTGAAAGATATGGCATAAAACGGAACGCCATCACAAGCATGTGAATTCAACCACATATAATATAATAATCCAAATATCACATCCCAAAGTGTAAAATGTCAACCACCAATCTAAGCTCCACCTGCTTATTTAATCTACAAAATAAACAAAACTACAAAAAACGTAAAATACAAAAGCACACTTTCGTAGGCAACACGATTGAATTTAGCGTATGCAACAAGCCTTTAAACCCCTCGGTATCCCGAGTGGACGAGTTATAGACGCGTAACGGTTTCCAGCGAACACACCCACAAAGTTCGTTTAAATTTCTTTTTGGATACAGTAGTCAAGTACGAAACACACGAGCTCTTATGCGTGTCATACAAATAAAACTGCAAAGTTTTTGTTTTTTATATATATATATATTTTTTATTTTTTATTTTTATAGGTTTATAATTATTACTTATTATTATTATTATTATTGTTATCTTGACTTAAGATTCCTTGACGATACAGTTCGAGTGGGAATGATCCACCATTAAACGTTGAGGGTATGGGATTTTTGGTATGTACTCACGGAATGGATATTCTTTTGTTTTGACCATGTAATAGCCCCTTTTCGATGTCTTAATAGTTTTATCTTTTTCGATTTTATCGTTAACGATAATAGGAGGTGGTGGATCTTTTTGAATTTTTAGAGAGTCATTAGACTTTCCACTCCCGGTGAATACGTCATTCACTTGCTCGGTGAGAGCTTGAGGAGGAGGTGAGTCAGTCCTTTCGGTTTGTGATTTCGACCACTCGTCTATTTTTCTTTCCATATTTTTATATATAGTTTGGCACTTCTTTTCGTTTTGCATCATTTTTATAATCATATCGTTAACATTGTTCTTGACAAACATATTCGTAACTCTTTGACCATCCAAGAATTTGATGATTAATTTTCCGAGATCTATTTTAGATTGATCGTCTTTGTCAAAAAGTTTAGACAAGTTCTCATGCTACGGATAAAGCTTTTGAAATGTTCAAGATCCTGTTTCATGTCATTGTTTAACTCTGTGAGCGATTTTTCAGAATCATTAGGATCATAACGGGATTGGACAGAATACGAATCATGAGAATTTTGGTTTTTATAACCTCCAGATTTGATGCAATTTGCTTCATGACGTTCACACATCGGCATGTCATCGTCATGCAGTTTTTAGAAGCGTGGTTATCTCTAAGGTCATAATATTTGTTACGCGTATCTTGTATTTCTTCTTTGAAGCTTATAAATTGAGAATCCATTTTTATAGTTAGAGCTTCCAATTTCTTCATGATTCGAGAGTTATCATCATTATTATTACTTCCATCGACGAAAACAACAGATTCTTGATGATGTTCGTTTTTAGATTTAGTGGACCAATCAAGTTTAAAAAGGACTTTGTCCTCAAGAAATTGAAAAGCTTGATTTGGACTTTTGTAGAGGAAGATTCCTCCTGCTGTTTCGTCCGGATTTCTTGAGTGGGTTCGTCTAGACCATGATAGAATATTTGAATAATTGCTCCTTTGGTCAGACCGTGCCCATGGCATTTTCGAAGCATTTTCTTGAGTCGTAACCAAGCGTCGGTTAGACTTTCACATGCGTTTTGAGAGAAATTTCTGATTTTAAGTAAAAGACGGTTAAATAATGAAGGTGGAAAGAATCTGTTTATAAAAGCTCTTCTCATTTGGTCCCACAATGATATAGACTCTTCATTAAGTTCGTTAAACCATGTTTTAGTGTAAGATATTGGAAATCATAACACAATCTAATGACTAGAGGATTAGCCAAGTTCTAGAGAGAGAAAGTAAGGGAGAGCTTTCTAGAGTGAGAAAATGAACTTGCATAAATGAAATGACTAACCCATCTCTTCCATGGCATGGAAGAGGCTTTTATACTTACAATTGTAACCGGTCTAGGGCCTTGGTAAAGGATAACATGTTGGGTTTACTACCCGACACATTACCGAACATTATACATTAACAACTTAACTACGAGCAACAATAAACAGTAAAATACACGGGGTGACTGAGTCTTTTTCTAATATCTAACAATCTCCCCCTAAGGGAGGTCACCCCAGAAAATACTAAATTAAGCTCAGCTATCTATTTCTTGTGTTCAGCTTGTAGTCTTTGATTCTTCATGCATTGATTACTTCGTACATACTGTAGTAGTCTTTGAGCGTAGTTCCTTTGACTTGTGCGATCTTTGAGCATTCATTGAGATCATCAGCCACAGTAAATCTCCAAATCATCCTTGTGGAAGTATGGCCTCCATGTGATGTAGTGACCTTCGGACCGGCAAGCTCACACTTTTATGGATCATGATAGCACACATTAGAGTTGCGGAAGCTGTGTTGTAGGTCTTTAAGTTATCATGATGTCTTTGATTAGGAATATTAAGTGTGAGCATGAGGTTTGTGAATTGACTTGTCTCTGGCCATCAGCTGCTATCGTCTACCGTCGGGGATTCCTGCAAGTATAAGTTAGTGATAAACAAACGAAAGTGTCTTTGTTCACTTTCGTCGAATAAGGTTGCAAGAACCACGGTTCCCCGTTATTCAGTATAAATACTGCCTGTGATCAGGTATGATTCCGAAGAATCTCCTTGACAGGGTTTCGCAGCTGTGCTAGCCGTTCTCAAACCGGAGCGTCTCAAAGTAGACAAAGCACGGAGTGAGTGAACCAGTGAATTGAGAAACCCACTGATTAATGAAAAATTGATTTAAAAGTCAATCGTGTGTCACTCAGAAAAGAGTTTTTGTGACACATCGACGGTTTTATATCAGAAAATCAAATTTCATCAGAAACACATTTGTTTTGAAAGATATACACAGTCAATGTGCTCGAAAAACAATTGTTGAGCACATCAAAAGGTTTTTCAAAAACTATTCGTCAATTTACTGCCTGGAACAAGTTTGATTCATAAAGAATCGCACCATTGTTGCTTTCCATTTGTCACAAGTTTAATCCATAGTGGATCTCACATGTCACCTACCAAGAGCTTGTTTGATGTTGGCTCTAGAAGGATTTCCATCTTCATTGTGAGTACTTTCGTATCACTCGGATGTTCTAGCAATACCACGAGGATAATGCGTAGGACTCTTAAAATCTTACTTGTAATCACAGTATGTGATGAGCAAGCATAGTTTGTGTTAGTGTCCTAATGAGATTTATGGATGATCTCATGGCTCTAGACTCTATAGTGCATTTTTGGTTTTAGTAGTCGGAGGCTGGAGCGGACTGCCACCTTTTCAATATCATCTAACTCGGAGTGAGAGAGATGATAGAAATGTATTGATCTCCGTGAGAAATGAAACAAGAATCCTTTGAGGGATCTTGAGTGGCTAGGGAGGGTTGTGAATCGTATCACTCGGTCCATGATACTTGTCTTCAATGTCAGCAATCAACCATGTGATTCTAACAGCATATGTAGTGACCCGGTTTCTGCCTAATGTTTAAGGAGGGCTGCTTTCTTTTCACCCTTTATCTTAACATTTCTTTTTCATTCTTCAACCCCTTTAGTGCTTACCGAGACTTCATTACTAGAACCTTGTTGTGTGTGTTCCAGTACTAGCTCCATCTCAGTCTGTACTATTCCCTTATTCTTAAATTACTCCTTTTGTAATCATACCTAAGGACTTCTATACTAACTAGTTGATTGTCCCTGGGTAGATCCCTCCAGCTCTGGCAGGATCATGGGAACATGTACCTAACCTTACCATCCTTATAACTCTGATAAAGTAAGTACAGGGTCGGTCTTTTGGTACAGTTCACTTCGCTATAAAACTAATTGAAAAATCAATCAAGGTACTTATGATATAGATATCAAAGCCATTGTACCTTGATTGTTTTGATTATTTAAAAATGCTCCCCCTCAACAAGTGCATCGGTAATCAAAATTCTTTGGCACAAGGAGGGAGGAGTGCCTGCTTGAGTCTTAATAGATCACATTTTTCTCATATTTAATATTTAAATCACATTCTCTCTCCTAATCAAAATGTTCAAACCCTTTGAGATTTTAGTTCTCAATTGATTTAAATATGTTAGAAAAATTTTGGAGAACATGTGGTCTGATTAAATACAAGCCGATATTGAAACCTATATATGCTCCCCCTCAATTGATGAGGGATTCTGTTAGTGTCGGTTATGATGATTTTATAAATGATTTAGAGTTTAACGAGAAACTCATGAAAAAATCATAAACTGACACATAACACTGATAACTACACAACTAAATAATGTACAAAGTCTACAATATAATACACATGATATTGACCTTTTAATTGTAAGGACGATATTATTCACCATAGGGTAGTAAGAAACTATAAATACCCCTCTCCACTCTTGGAGAGGGTGTTGGTTAGTTGGTCCCTCATTGTTATTTTCACAAGTAATCAACCTCTCTATATTTATTTTCTTCCTACGTTCTCTCTTAGTTCCTCTCTAAAATTTTTCTTTCTTCTATCTCTTTTTCTATGTTTCTTTATCATTGATTCAATACCTATTTTTATGGAAGTGAGATTTATTAAAGGAACCGACATTTGGTATCAAGAGCATAGGGGATACCGAGTTGTGTCGTGTGGTTTATTTACATTTTTTCTTTCTTTTTCGGTTCAAAAAATTATATAAATCTTTCAAAGGAGTTTTAATTCTTCCTAACTCCTCAATTTTTAATCTATGTTTAAAGTTTAGGAGGTATTAATCTTTTATTTTTGTTGTTTATATGATTTTTGGTGCGTTTTTTTGTGTTAAAATCGGTTCCGAATTTGAAAAAAATGGGTATATCGGAAAATAGTATTACCGAATTTGTGATTATTCTGAATATTGTAATAGTGCACACATTTTTTTAGTTTTATCGAAAAGTGTGTTCTAGGATTTCATTTCATTCTCGGTAATTAGCATCCAAATATTGTCAAAAAATAACAGAAAATCATTCTCGTTAATTAGCTAAAGTTTGTGCTAAATATCTCGATATCACGGTAATTAGCATAAAAATTTGTAATAGGCGGTTCTATCGAGTTTTGTTTTTAGGGAAAGGTATTTATCGAATTTTATTTAAATAGGCAAATTGTGTTAGATAATTTCGATTGTAACTTATCGAATTGCTTCACAGACTTGTTCGAGAAAATTTGTCCGACAAATCTACCGAGTTTTGCTTTGTCCGAGAAACCTTCCGAGTTTGATCTATCCGATATCATACAACAATTGTTACCGAATTTGTTACCGGATTTGGCTTACCGAGTTTATTACCGGATTTGATTTACCGAGTTTGTTACCGTGTTTATTACCGAATTTTCTCTACCGATTTTGTTACCGAATTTGTTACACAATTTGGTACCGTACTTGTTTTATCGAACCTGTAATATCAAGACAAAACCACAACACAACTCTATCATCTTAAGATCCTACAAATCATTCTCACTTCATACCTCAACAATCATTCATCATGACAACTCCAATCACAACTTCCACAACCGATAGTCAAATGCATAACAACATAATGGCAGCTGGATCAATGGATCGTCACCAATGCTTGCAACAAGACATATGCACAATGGCGATCACGGTTCTTACGATACATTGATACAAGACCAAATGGTGATGCCTTACGGAAGTGCATTCTCAAAGGTACTTACACTCCAACGATTGTCACAACACCAACTGTTCCTGCAACAGAGGATTCTCCAGCTGTACCTGAACAAACAACATTCGAGACAGCTATGAATATGACTCCTAAAAACAGAGCTCATTTTGAATCAGAAAAGGAAGCGATTCATTTGATATTGACTGGAATTGAGATGAAATTATAATCAACTGTTGAATGCATGCCAGACCAGATCAGATATATGGGAAGCCATCGAAAGGCTACAACAAGGTGAATCACTCAATATCCAAGATGTCAAGACAAACTTATTTTGGGAGTTTGGTCAATTCACCTCTCACGATGGAGAAACAATTGAGTCTTACTACACAAGATTCTACAAGATGATTAAATAGAAATTATCAAAACAATTTAACATTGCTACGATGCAATCATGTCAATTTCTTCAACAACTTCAACCAGAATGGTCAAGATTTGTAACAATTGTCAAGCAACAACACAAGTTGGATGAAGTTTCATACCATAAGCTCTTTGACATTCTGAAACAATACCAAAAGGAAGTTAATGAACTCCGTGCTGAGAGAATGGCCAAGAATGCTAACCCATTAGCACTTGTTGCTACTGCTCAAACATTTCAAGACCCTTATTACCAAACATCAAAACCTACAAATCATAGGCACCCACATCAAAAAGCTTCTCTTCCAACAATATCTCATGCAACTACAAATACAAAGGCCAGAGATAGCCAAACCAATTACAGCCCATCCATCTGAGTCAGCTTTTGAAGAAGACAGTGATCCTGAACAACTTAGAAAGATAAAGACATGCATAAGAAATATTTGTGCTCTCAATGCAAGTACTTCAAGAACTCTACAAACTCTACCAACAACAACTCAGAACTTCCTCAAACACTAGAAACCAGAATATGATACTCTCCCAGTACAAAAATGACAATACAACTGGACCAGTTGGGAATTAAAGGCAGTGAATGTTGTTGGGGCTAGGGGAAACTGTAGGAGTGGGGGGGTCCCAGTAAGTGCAACAGACTAGGAATACAGGTTTTAATTGCAAGGAATTTGGTCATGATGATAAGGAAAGCAGAAAATCCAAAACGGGTTTAAAGACTCCACGTATCATACAGGGAAAAGATGTTGCTGTTAAACAAGCTGAGAAAGGTTTCAACTTCAAGCAGAGCAATCTGACTGGCTTGCAGACACTGGATGAAGAGATATGAATAAACAAGAGATTGCAGACCTTACAGTTACATGGCAAAGATTCAGGAGGTTCAATCAGACTCAGGCACAAACGCTGAGCCATTGGAACAGGTAAAATACGATACTGACGATAATGTGTTTGCCAATGACATACAACATTTTGACCAATCGAAATCCATTAGTAACACATGTATAGTGGAAACGGTGATAGTAATGTCACTCCTGACTCACTGAATAATCGTGGTGATAATGAAATTTAGGAATGACCCAAAATGATGTAGAATGTGATGATGAGCGTGTTGCACATGCTAATTTAATTGCTAATTTAAAGCTTGATGTCGATGAAAACAAAAAGATTCAGAAGCAATTAAAGAAAGCAAATGCAACATTGACTCAAGAGTTAACTGAGTGAAAATCTATTCTTGCAGAAACTAGTAGAACTCTAGGGGAATCTAATAGTATTCAGGATAGTTGCCTAGTTGCACTTCAAAATAAACAGACTGAGTTTGAGAGGTTCAAGGCCTTTAATGATCGTCATTGACTATGACATACCATGAACCGAAGGTTTAAATGAAACTCTAGGACTTATTAGCTCAAAAAGAAACCGACAAAAAGAAAGTTTTAAAAGTTAAAGCCTATGAAATGTTTAGTTGTCAAAGGGAACATGATGAGTTAGTCAAACAAGTCTTTTTTAAGCCAATTCACATTACGAAGGTCTTGACAAAGTGAAAACAAAGGTAAATAACGGATTTGAAGCTTAAGGAAGAAAAAAAATTTGACACAATGATTCAATGGAAAACCAGTTAAAGTTTTATTGAATGAAATTGTTTACAAAATGAGTCAATCCATCCAGACCATTCATATGTTAGCACCCAAATGCCCAACATTTAATGGAAGACCTACCTATGCCAGATTTCAAGATATGTCAAAAGGCTCAAAATGAGATACCTATGTTTGAATGCGATCCTACATGACCAACTATCTTGCAACAGACTCGTACCCGATCCGGAAGAGACTCTGACTCTTGAGAACGAGAGTCGATCAAAATTGAATAAAGACTTAGTGAAACCTTATGACTACACAAAGTTAAACAGTCTTTATGAAATTTTTAAACCCCTGACTCAGCATTATGAAATTTAGTTCGCACAGGCAAATGCAATAAGAAAGAAAATGTGAAGAAAATCATTTGTGAAAACAAAACCAAATATTTTCAAAAACATAGATTTCTTACCAGTGTCTAAATCAATAAGCAAAAGTAGACAAGCATATAATGTCATGACGAATAACATTAATCATCTGAAACAAATTGTCAATCAAGCATGGGTAAAACATTCAAACGACATTCTTCATCTTTGTAACCCAACTGTGCAAGATATGGAAATCCTAGTTAAGATATGTTTGATGCCCCTTGCCCTTAAGACTCAGAATGATAGTTTCGCATTCGTACATGAACTTAAGCAAGAAATGCATGCAGATTTAAAGTACGTTGAATCCCTTGAAGATGAACTTATGAACTTGAATCTGATAAGGCATAATTTTTCCAACATGTAGATATGCTTTTGCAAGAATAATGTGTCTAAAGAAGTATTAGTGTTCTTATTTGCAAACGTCCATCTGATTTAGATGAGATCACTGAATTACAATGCTTATATCTTCATACAGTCAAGGAATGGACTGTCTTGCACAAAAGCTTTTGAACAAACTGAATTATTGTAAATAAAGAGATTTCTACATTGAGCTTTCACAGGTTTTTTTCTAAATTAGTAAAAAAAAAACACTCAATTCTCCTTGAAATCGCTTACAAGAATGTCAAGAACAACTGTAAAAATTGCACAGTTTCCAAAGCAAAGGCATCAAATGTAGATTTCAAAAGGAACATGAACAATATTGGAAATACAAGATTTGAAAGCGCAACTGCAAGACAAAACATTGCAATTCAGTAAGTAAAGAAACTCATTGAACAAATGCAAAGGAAATCTGTGGAACAACTAAGTTATAAACCAATATGTTTTTGACAACTAAATGCTCAAAGATTCCAAACATCAGTTTTTTTATGAAAACCGGCTCCTTTTTCAAACTCTCTAGAGAGAACAAATTTTTGCAAAGAAAAAAGTATGTGTCAAAACTAATTAGTCCCAGAAGGGTTTATCAAAACCAGTCACTACACAAAATTTGCCTCAAACAGCAAGGCAAGCTGTAAGAAACACAAATGTGATTAAACCATGCATGTCTCGAGAATTGAGCAGTAGTACCACACAACTAAGCACCACATTGAATCAGGACTTCTAGGAATACTAATCCTTGCTTAACTACATCTATAAGAGTACTCACAAAACTAATGTCCATGCAGACCACAGCCTAGGAGCAATCAAACAAAAGATAGTCGTACCAAACACTATCATGTGAAGTTTTAAGAAGACTAAATACGTAAGAACACCCTAGGAATTTGCTAGTATTTCTAATCACCAAAGTCTGTAACTGCGTGTAATGACAGTTTAAATTCCAAAACTTCGAATGTTAATGTTGTTTGTGATACTTGTGGAAATGTGTGTTTAATGCGAACTTGATGCTTGTGTTTTCTAAAGTTTTTGAAAGAACTGGATGCTAGAACTAAAAGCTAAGGAGTGCCTATTAATAGTTTGTGTGGGTTGGGGATTGAAAAAAAGGAAAAACCCAAAAGTCAAGCGAACAAATCTGTGCAACCCCCCATAGAAGAAAAAAACAGTTGCATCAGAATCCACTATCACAAATTCAAAGAGTTACTATAGGATGTTGTATAAGAAGACTAGTAAGGCGTGGAAATGGTGGATAGCACAACAATGCCAAGCAGCATATACATAGGTTCCTAAGACAAAAAGGAAATGGGTACCTAAAGTTAGGAACGAATGAGTGACTAAGAAAGTTAGGTTTTCATAGATATATGTACTAGGAAGTACTAATGTCTTAAAACTAACAAACACTTTAGGATCCAACTATTCATGTATTCCACGTCTCTAATCCTCTTAGCGATATTGTATAACTCCATCTATTCATTGTTGACTCTGGATGCACAAAGCACATGACAGGCAATCTATCTTGCTGTGCAATTTTGTTGAAAAATATCTGGGTACCGTTCATTTTGGCAATGATCAATTTGCTCCAATTCTTGGTTATGGAGATTTGGTTCAAGGAAATATCATGATCAAGAGGGTTTATTACGTCGAAGGTCTCAATCACAATCTTTTCTCAGTTGGTCAATTCTGTGATGGCGGAATTGGGTTGCAATTTCGAAATCAACGTGTGTTGTTTAGAGTTCTTCAGGGAAACGTCTACTAACCGGTAATGCGTCGTGAACTGATCTCATATATAATATCTCTCAAGAAACAACTTCATCAACTCCAATCTGTCTCATGGCTAAAGCCTCACCAACTCAAGCATGGTTATGGCATCGAAGACTTTCTCATCTCAACTTCGACTACATCAACTTGCTTTCAAAGAAGGATGTTGTGATTGGTTTACCAAAACTAAAGTATGTCAAGGATCAACTATGTTCCTCTTGTGAAGTGAGTAAAGCTAAAAAAAAAACAAAAACGAAGTATCATTCACGTCAAAAAAGACTGTTTCCAAGTTCAAAGGACGGTTAAATTTGCTTCATATGGACATAATGTTGGTCCAATTCGGGTGCAAGTCATAAAGGGTAAGAAATATATTCTGGTAATTGTCGACGACAAACTCCAGATACACTTGGCACTCTCTTTCTACAATCCAAGGATTGAAACACCAAAAGATTTAAAATACTTTCTCACGATGAATCCAAGAAATCTTTCAAAGCCCCAGTAATTTCTATTCGCACTGACAAAGGCACTAAGTTCTTAAACAAGACACTTAATGCATTCTTTAAAGAAGAAGGAATTGAGCATCAAACTTCTACTCCTCGAACACCTGAACAGAACAGCGTTGTCGAAAGACGAAACCGCACTCTCGTTAGGCTGGTTCAAACAATGCTATCGGCTTCGAAACTTCCGTTATTCTTTGGCTAGAAGCAATTGCAACCGCAGCTATACTCAAAACAGATCAATCATCATCCAACTCATGAGGAAAACGGCAATATCACATCATTAATGTGAAAGAAAACCTCAATAAAACACCTTCACGATGTTTTTGGGTTGCACTAGTACTTAACCAGAGATGGTGAAAATTTAATAAGATGAAAGAAAAAGGGATCATGCATTTTCGAGGATACTCCACTCAGTCAAAGGATATCGTGTCCCTACAACAAGAGAACACGGTTAATAGTAGAATCCATCCTCTCAGGATTAGTGATTAGACAAAGAGATGTCAGAGACGTCCTGTTCCTATGACACTTCAGGCCTCGTCCCCAACGACAAAAGCGTCAGATTATACAACCCTGCCCGCACCAAAACTACAAGATGTATTCTCTTCAACAATACAACGTTTCCATCACAATAGGAGTTGGATCTTCATTTCGTCCATAGTCTGATAATTTTTCAATGATGGTACTTCTCGTGTCAACAAGTCTTCTTCTCCCACCGACAATTATGCTCAACAAGACACACAACCCTCAACGAATATTCACCCTACATCAGAACCATCAACTCCTACAAATGTTCATAGCTGAGGAAAACAACGAAAATCAGCAGAATTTTACCAATCTTTTGTACGACCGGTACAAGAAAATGCGAGTCTTCCTCAAGCATAGTGGTAATTCAAATGTGCATACCTTCAATCACCTCAAGATTATAGAATACCGATGGAGAAAAGATCACCCGTTTAACCAAGTTCGGAAATCCATCCAAGCCATTGCAAACAACACAACTAGTAACAGATTCCTGAATGTGTATGTTCGCACTCACTCATGAGTAATTGTTTGAACCAAAAAACATTAAGGAAGCAGATAGCTGATTTCTGATGGATAGAAGCAATAGCAGGAAGAACCGCACTAGTTTTGACAGACTACAAGTCCTGGGAACTCGTGACAACCTTTTTTGGCAAAACCGTATTCAAGCTAAAGTGGTATGGAAAAACAAAAAGGATGAAGCCACACTGTAAATTACGCAACAAAGCACGACTTGTCGCAAAGGGTATGCTCATGGAAAGGGTATTTGATTTCGAAGAATCATTTGCTCCAGTTGCTCGCTTGGAGGCTGTTAGGATTTTTGTCGCATATGCTGCACACAAGTCTTTTCCAATTTATCATATGGACGTAAAAACGACATTCTTAATGGTCCATAAAGGAGGTAGGTTTATGTTGCACAAGCAGAAGAATATCGTTGAATCGTGATCATCCAGAACAAAAGTTTACCGTCTAAGGAAAGCTATATCTGGATTGAAGCAAGCTCCAAGAGCCTGGTATGATGAACTCTCGAAATTTCCTGATTCCAAGGTTTTACTAAAGGTATCATTGACCCGACCCTATTCCACGATAAAAATACGAGGATGAACATTCTACTTGTTCAAATTTTACGTGAGACATTATTTTTGGTGTTCCCACAAATTAATGCACGGTAGATTTGAGATGTCCTTAATGGGGGAAATGAAATTCTTTTTAGACTTTAGAGACCACCAACCACACGCGGGGTATTTTATCAAATCAGCCAAATATACTAAAGGAGATTCTGAAAAAACAGGTATGGAAAAGGAACCAAAGCATTGGTACACCAATGGCTACGAAACCTAAACTAGATGCAGACTCTGAGTGAGAACCGTAAACCAAACTAACTACCGTAGCAAAATCAGGGTCACTCAGTATGCGTTGACATCTAGTAGACCAGTACATAGTGCAAGCCTTTTATGTTATTGTGCAAGATATCAAGCACGACCGACTGAAAAACACCTCAAAGAGGTTAAAAGGATCTTTCGATACTTAAGAGGTACCATTAACATGGGACTCTGGTATCCAAAGGGTTCTGCTTTGAACTAAACACTTTTTCAGATGCCGATCATGCCGGTTGCGTTGATACTCGCAAAAGCACTTCTGGAGGAATACAGTTGCCTAGGTGATATAGCTAGTCATCTAGATGTCAAAGAAACAATACTGTACTACAATGTCCATCCGCAGAGGCTGAAATACGTGGCGTTATCTGGCAAGTTTTGCTCAGTGAATGTGGATGCGGACACAGCTTCAATATTATGGCTTCAACTACAACAAAGAAGTACCGTTGTAATTGCGACTCTCAGTCAGCCAGATCAAATCAGGCCACCATGTGCAGCACTCCCGTACCAAGCACATCCATATCAGTAAACATTTTCAGTCAAAGAACAGGTTAAAAGTTAATAATAGAATTGTACTTTGTCAGAACTGAATTTACCAATTGGCTGACATGTATTACTAAAGCCCCCCCGCTTCCCAAGACGTTTCAGTATCTCGTCAGACGAATTGGTATGAGATGTTTGACTCCAGCAGAACTGGAGGTTCTGACAAAAGAATCTGCTTGATGCCTCATCAAACATCAACATGTACATATTTTTTGAAAAAAGAAAAATACAAAAATATAAAACTTCAAAAAGAAAATACAAAATTAAAAAAAATAAGAAAATGTTTCAAAAAATATTCTTCTCATCATGTCTCTTAGAATCGATAACATTTACGTACCTAGAAATGTTGATTAATATCGACACGAGCGTGTAAATGAAGTTCGAACAGGAGTTTCAAATGCTTTCAAAACATGTCATTTCTAATTTTTCTTAATGGCTTATGTGCAAATATCAGTACATAACCCAAACTTCAAATAAAGGAAAGTCTATCTATAAAGATAACTTATCCTAAAAATAAGAAATTCAACTTTTCTCGGTCTTGAGCTGTTCTTACAAGACATTTAAAGTTTAGAGCTCAAGAAAAAGGAAAGTGTACGCATAAGTGCGCTTACCCTTAGAGTTGGAAGAGAAGTCTTCTAACATAATGTTTTTCAAAATGTTGAACATAATTTTTCAAGAATTTCTCACTGACGATTCATAATCTTTCAAAATTGTGTGTTCAACACTCCATCTTTCAAGGGGGAGTTTTTCGAAAAACAACATTTAATGAGTTTGGATACATCATCTAACGACCATTCTTATGTATCCAAACCATTACCCAAAAAGTCTCTTAATAACAACAAGATAATAATGACAATTCAATAGATGGAGTTATAAGATGAATAAGTTGTTCAACCTCAATTTAATACGACTACAACTTGGTATCATTTTTATTGGTGTCAAACATATGTAAAATTGAGGGGGAGCAAGATGAAACAGTTCCAAATAAATCATGCTAAGCTTCAACATTTTTTCCCATGGCCTTTTCAAGACAAATTTTAATCACAAAGTATTTCAAAAACTAAGTGCATTAGTATTTAAAATAAGGGGAGAAATGTAATTAAAATGTGATCTAAAAGACTCAAAGTGCTATTCGAAAAAGGTTTTATGGTTCGATCTTATACCCTACAACATCCTATTTCATGACGATTCTGAAGTCATAAGGTGGTAAGGTTAGGTATTTGTCCTATGATCCAACCAGAACCGGAGGGATCTACCCAAGGACACTCCATAGTTAGAAATAGCAGTCCTTAGGTATGATTGGAGATGAATGTGTATAAGGGAAGAATGCCGACTAAGATTGAGTTAACACTGGAACAATCACAACAAGGTGTTAATAATGACGTCTTGGTAAGCATTGAAGAGGTTGAAGAATTAAAAAGAAATGTATGGATAAAGGGTGAAAAGAATGAAGCCCTCCACACAACTTAGGCAGAAACCGGGTCAATACATATGCTGTCAGAATCATAATGTTTGATTTGCTGACATTGAAGACGAACATCAATGGACCCAGTGATGCAATGCACAACCCTTCCCAGCCATTCGGGTTTCTCTCAAAAGAAACTTGTCTCATTTGTCACGGAGATACACACGACTTCTATTGACTTTCTCACTCCGAGTTAGTTGATATTGAATAGGTGGCAGTCTGCTCTAGCCTCCGATTACTAAAAACCAAAACGCACTAATCGAGTCTAGAGCCAAGAGATCATCAAATAAATCTCATTAGGACACATTCCATGACAAACACTTGTTGAACATCATTAAGTTCACAAGCTGTTGACAAGAGTCCTACGCATTATCCTTGTGATTCTGCCAGAACATTCAGAGTGATACTCTTTAGTATTCACAATGACGAATGGAAATCCTGCTTGAGCCAGCATCAAACAAGCTCTTGGTAGGTGACTTGCGAGATTCTATATGAATCAAACTTGTGTCAACTGGAAAGAAACGATGGTGCGATTCAATGTGAATCAAACTTGTTCCAGTAAATGAATTGACGACAAAATCAGAAAGATAGTAACTATCTGATTCACTCTTACCGTGTTGTCTGCTTTGAGACGTTCTAGTAATGAGAACAAGCAAGCATGGTAAATCTAATACATCTGTGTTAGAAGACCCTACGCTTTGAGCTGGAAACCCTGTCAAGGAGATTCTTTGAATCTACCTGATCACAGGTACAATATTTATACTGTAAAATGGTCCTACGGAACCGAAGGTTAATCTAACCAAATCCGGACGAATAACAAAGCCATATTCGTCCACTCGCTTTATTGCTAACTGTTTTATTTCAGGATACATAAAGATGGAGATGGTGATGCCTCACTTCAGCTGGAGTCGAATTCATTACCACATGCTCATGCTCAAACTACAAAGACATACTATAAGCATCAAGATTCAAGAATCATGAAAGCTCAAGAATAAAAGACAAAGACTTCCGCACAAACTCTGATATACAAGATCTTCCTTCAAAGATATCAAGTCTATCAAGGGAGATTGTTAGCAAGCTTTCAAGATGATGCAAAGTATGAGCATGTTGGTCAAGACACAAGATCGCAAGGTGGCAAAGACGTTAAAGACAAACAAGGATAAAGATTTAAAGATCTTGGAACAAAAGACAAAGTCGAAAGACAATGACAAAGGCTCAAGATCAAATATCACAAAGCATGAAGGAACAAGCCTACAACAAGATAAAGACCAAAACAAAGACTCAAGAACTAAACAACAAAGCAATCTCAATAAGTCCAAGTAGTAAGATCAAAGACTCGCTTCGGGAGAATGTTAGCCTCAAAAATATTAAGTCAAACAAGGAAACTCGGTCTTTATTTATTAGTCGTTGTAATTGGCTAGAAAAGGAGTCGGGCTCGTGATTTAATCTAATATTGTATACGTTGCGGGCTAAAGCCCAAAACCCGAGCCGACCAACAACACTACAACTAGGCGCCACCCTAGGGTAGTAAGAAACTATAAATACCCCTCTCTACTCTTGGAGAGGGTGTTGGTTAGTTGGTCTCATTTGTATTTTTCACAAGGTAATCAACCTCTCTTTATTTTCTTCCTACTTTCTCTCTCTAAAATTCTTTCTTTCTTCTATCTCTTTTCTTATGGTTTCTTATCATTGATTCATACCTATTTGTATGGAAGTGAGATGTTATTAAAGGAACCGACAATTTTAGTGTCAGTTATGATAATTTTGAAGGATTTTGAGTTTAACGAAAAACTCATGAAAAATTCATAGACTGACATATAACATCTAATTCCATACTACTTATAATGTACAAGATGTATGTTACATAACAGATGATATTGACCTTAATGTTGGAATGATGAGATCATTCTATTCTCTTGATTAATCGGTAGTCAATATCTCTGACCCATCCACTAAAGAAGCATTCGATATTCCTAAAGATTCTTCTAATCTTTAACCTTCTACCAAATATCTCGATGACCCGTTATTGTTGAAGTGGATGTGGTGGGTGTGGAAGTGTTGAAGTTGGTTTTCAGTATGTCGCTGTAAAGCTTGGAAAGGAACACCAGCTGATGCAGTGAGAGCTCTGAAGAAGTTGGTGTGCTTTAGATTGTCCACATCAATCTTGTAGATTGGATTTCTCTACAACTTTTCTACAATAGCAGTTCCCTTTTCCTACAGGCACCTATCTACTGTGAAGCAGGATCTGATCATCTGTGGGAGTGGGTGGTGCCATAGCAGGTGCTTGATCAGCAGGAGCATTAACATTAACATTAACATTAGCCATTGTATCTGCATAGTCACATTCACAGAAAGGCGAATATACAGAAAGGAGATGTTAGATGTGAGCAGATGCTCAGGAGTTAACCAGTCACAGACATAAATCCAATTCAAAGAGACACAATGATCATATTAGAGTGATAGTCAACTGAGATGTACAACTCTTAAGTCAACGGAAGTCAACTTATGAAAATGGAGACACAACTCAGTAACCAATACACAATGACCAAAACTCAGAAGACATGACAAAACACAGCTGGGAAAGCACACTAGGCAAAATGCAATGGGTCAAGGCAAAACGTAATGGGACAAAACGTAGGCACCAAAACGCAATGCACAAGACGCAGTTGGTCAGAAAAACGCAATCATACAAAACGCAACACCCAAAATGCACTAAGCAAACCGCAATCAATCAAAACGTAACACCCAAAACGCAATAAGCAAACCACACTTAGACAAAACGCAGGAATATTTTAGACAAAAATAATCAAAATGCAGTCTAGCCAAAAAGAAGGAGACAAATTGCAACAGGCAAAACGCAATAAGCAAATCACCGCAATTTAGAATCACTAGTAAAACGCAATCAAGAATCACAATCAAAACACAATCAAGAACTTCTAAATAAAACGCAGTCTATAAGAACATTCATATGCGCAGAATTCCAACTTTCAAAACAATATTTCCAGGCATGACAAGTTTATGAATACCTTATTGTCCAGTATTAACCTATTTAACAACAATACGAGATCACCACAAACATCAAACGATCACATTCTTGACTAATAAAAATTCAACTTTTACACGAAAAATTCAATCAGATCATACAAGCGCATGGGGATCATATTTGAACATCAAACTCGAATCATCTAATCCTAACAACCATATCCTAGTAATTCAAAGTTGGCAGATTTAGTCCCTGGGATTTCAAACTTATTTGTATTTTCGGTAATTAAAGTATTTAGGGTTCAATAAGATTATAAATGGCCCAACTGGTCCCTGTATATAATTACAGTTAGAACATTAGCAAACTGCACAGATGTCCCCTAATCCTTTCTAACTAATGACCACTTTAGCTTTTGGTTAAAGTGTTAAAATTTTTAAATCCCCTTCAAAATTGAAACCCCATTTAAAACATAAAACCCATTTCTGTTTAAGTATATGAGGATTTAATACATCCTTTGATGTCATAAAAGTTAAAAACATCTCCCCCGTATCGATGACCCGGTTTCTATGGAAAGAGTTGTAGACATTGATGAGTGTCAATTTTATGAGAAATCTTGATCTGATTGTTTTCAAAACAACACTTTTACCACGTGGGGGGTTTTTATTTTTTTAGTTTAACTCAAATAAATTTTGTGAAGAATCATACGAATAAAAATTATTTGTTAGAAAGAAGACTTTCTCTTCAATATCAAGAAATAATGCACTGAAACGTCCAATAGATCGAGGTGCACGATATAAAGTAATCCATGCCCGGAAACATAATCACCCTTGAACTTCCGTTCGAGCTTCATTTAAAGGCATGTGTCATTATTGAATGACATTTCTAGGTCCGTAAATGTTATCGATAAACGGAAGACATGTCTTGAAAATTTTATTTTATTTTATTTTTTATTATTATTTTTTTATTTTTTTTTTGGAATTTTATATTTTCTGATTTTTATGGATTTTTGTGGGTTTTATATTTTTGTATTTTCTTTTTGATGATGAATATGTACATATTTACATAAGATACTTGAAGCAAATACGTTACTCGTCCTTATCATCCTGATGACGTTTGAGTGTCTCTGGCTTCATACTCTTTATGCCAAGCCGAGGGAGAATGAATTCAAATCGTTCTCTGGGTCTTAGTAAATATATTCGCCAGTTGATACTCTGTCCTCATGAAATACAACTCAACCACTCCCTTCTCCACTTGTTCTCTGATGAAATGATGTCGGATGTCGATGTGTTTAGACCTGGAGTGCTGGACGTTGTTGTAGCATAGAGCTATGGCACTCTTGTTGTCACAATACAGGGGGATGTGATTGTATGCAAAGCCATAATCCGATAATTGAGACCGCATCCATAGGATTTGGGCACAGCAACCAGACATCGCGATGTATTCAGCCTCTGTAGACGAGATGGACGTGCTAGTTTGCTTCTTTGATGACCAGCTGACTAACTTGAAGGATTCACGAAAACTATGATCCGATGGTCTTGGTGAGTCAAACCACATGATAGCCATTTTAGTAAGAGAAAGTAGTGAGATGGAAGATGGACTCTTTTCAGATACCAAAGGGACCATAATTTATGGATCCTTGGAGATACGAAAAGACCCGGTTACATGCTTCAATGTGCTTTTTAGTGGGAATAGATTGGGATATCTAGCACACCTGCCACACAGCAAAAACTTAAGGCAGGTCTACTGGGCTATGGGATACATCAGGGATCCATCATTTACTGCGTATATGGGTTGAGTCAACAGGTATCCCTTGAGAGGTCCTCATCCAGTTTTGTTTTCGCTCCAACCATGGGAGTGTGTCAACAGGGTCATTTTATGAAGATTGAATTTATTTAAAAATCTATTAGCGTTATTTAGATTTATTTCGAAAATGCTCTATGGGATTCTGAGAATCTTTAAGCTACAGAAAAAGGATATTGACCCATTCATTGACATTGAAATTTAGAGCTCATTGCATTAGAAATACGGGTCACGTCTTTGGGGTGGTCGAGGACAGGAAAATATATAATTTCATTAACATATATTGACATGAAGAGTATAGTTTTGCCTGTTTTTCAAATGAAAAAGTTGGACTGCTACAACCTTGGAGAATCCTTGATACACAGAAGAAACTTGAAAAGTGTCATTCAGGGCCCGGGGGTGCGCTTAACCGTAAAGAGCTTTCTTCAGACAGTAGACATGATGTGGATGATCTGGGTCAACAAAGCCTTCTGGTTGGCTCATATAGACTTCTTCTTTAAGCTCACCATTTAAGAATGCAGTTTTCACGTACATTTGATAAACTGTCATGTTTTTGCTGGCAGCATTGGCACAAAAAAACTTCTGATTAGTTCAGTTCTTGGCTGACCAGGGGCAAAAGGATTCTTCAAAATCAAGACCTTCTTCTTGATGATATCCGTTCGCGACAAGACGTGCCTTGTTTTTCAACACATCACCATACTCGTCAAGTTTCACCTTATAGATCCACTTGAGAGCAATAATGATTGCACAGTCTGGAGGTGGCACTAATTCCCATACGTCCAGTCGATCAAATTTATGGATTTCATCTTGCATGGCCTGAAACCAGTAGTCTTCAGTAACAGCAGATTTGAAGTTTTTAGGTTCGACTTTGGACAGTACTGAATTGTAGAAGCACCACCAGAGATCTGTAGCAAGCTGTTTCCTCAGCGGGGATACCGGTCGAGAAGGGTTCCCAATAATGTTATCAAGAGGATAAGAGTCCGCATCCATTTTCGGAGATGTTCATAAGGTTGAGTGGATTGGTTGGGTGTAGGAATCGTGAGAGTCCTAGAAGATGATGCTTCAGAGTTCGGGTCTGGGGCAAACACATTAACAAATGGTTCATGCTCAGTTGCAGAACGGGGATTTACTTCAAATGATCTGCTCAGTTTGCAAACAGTGAATGTACCGAAGATGATTGATGAGCGAGGCGATGATGATGAATGACTGCTTGATTGGTTCATCGTTTTCAAAGGAGTTATCAGATATTGATGGAGCCGTTGGACATTGACCTCAGGGCGGTGGGTGGAACTGCGGGGACATGAGGCATCTGATGATCACCCGTTGGAGTCTCAAAATATTCATCAAACTTGGTTTGAAACAGTAGCTCACGGTCCCCTTTTATTTTTTTTTGGGGGGGGGTGGTGGGAGGTACATACGGAATAAGACGAGACCGGCAGAATTAGGTACGAGCTTGAACTTATAGGTCAGGTGTCAAAAGTGTTAGATTGGGTCCTGAATTGGACTGGTGAACAGGAACCAGTCTTGCTCAGTCAGGCTCATCGAATATAACATGAATGTTTCCATATTTTGGAAGGGTCCATTTGTTGAGATTTTGTAACCCTTCCTGTTTGGCGCGTAACCAACAAAGTAACCAATGTCTGCTTTGCTTTCAATTTGCCAAGATCCTCGCCTGTCATTTGTTAGGATAGAGAGAGCCCTAAATTTAGTATGTGGAACAGACGAGATCGGTCTTGTCATGCACTTAGTTCATATGGGGTTTTTTGTTGTGAAGGTATGTTATAATGGATCGGTTTGGTGTAAAACGGTAATAGCCAGCTTCTGCCCAAAACGAAAATCAAGGGAGGCCTTGGAGGATATATCGCATTGTTTACCGAGGTGCTTCGAACAAGAGTGCGATTCCATTATTTAACAAGTGCATTCTGTTGAGGAGTTCTTCGGGAATGGTCTTCTCGTAGGTAGATGCCGAACGCTTGGCATAGAATCTGTCAAATCTTTATTAACGGAATTCGGAGCCATTATCAGTCCGGCATGAAATCCTAACGTTTTGTTGCGGACCGACTTGTAGTGTTTTAACAGATTGATTACAAAGCGGGGGATAGTCTCATCCTGGGATCTCAAAAACTTCACCCATGGTAAAACCTGGAGTAGTCATAGGACTATTACCAAAATGTATTTCTTGCCTTTTTACTCTGCACTCTTAGCAGTCCACATAAATCCATGTGAAGGGTGTGTAAATTTCCTGTAATGGTTTTAATCGTCTTGAGGTTTGTCGGTAGCTTTCTGCTCTTTCCAGGTTGACTTGCGAACACATATTGATCCTTTTCAAACTTTAAACCCAAGGTAAACCTCTACCAAGTATCTTTACGAGCCTAGATCATTGAGGAGGCCAATGTTGAAGTGATTCAGGCGACGATTTCATAACCAGGATTTGTTCTTGGAGGCTTTAGACAGTAAGCAAATGGGAGAGGACCTCATCACATCTTCAACAGAAATGGTGTATAAGTTCGTACCACGACTTCCTTTGATAAGGTCGACACCATCTAAGTCTCGGATGAAGCATGTGTGCTTTCTGAAGGCAACTTAAGATCTGAATCACAAATTGACCGAGAGAAGGTAAGGTTAATTTGTGTCCAAGTCCCTCTACATAGTGTACCCTGGAAATTACACTGTTACCAATAACATAATCCCCATATCCCATAATTGGACCAAAATGGTCATTTCCGAATCGAACAGTCTCAATAAACTTTTTCACAAAATTCCTGAGCCGTGAGCGATCTCCAGTCATATGTTTTGAGGCCTAGAGTCCAAAATACCAGAGATCGATCTTTACAACTTGCATTTGAACAAAGGCGAAAATAGGGAGATTTGGATACATTGCATCACCAATTGCAATTGGTGGTTCCGAGTTGGTTAGTGCACGCAAGATTATACGCAACAAGGGCAATAGTTTCCTGTGGATCAGCTGGCAAACAGTCACTCTTAAGAGCAGTAGACCTAACTAAAGGGCACTATCTTCCTAACAAGAAAAGTCTACCAGTGGGCTTCCATTGTTTTGTAGGCAAGACCTTAGGTGGTGTATTCCTAGTTAAAGGGCACTGATCTCCTAAAGGTAATATTCTGTCAGTAGGTCGCCATTGGAGGGGGAACATGGTGGTAAAAAATTCCTGTGGCTTCCAAACTTGCTTTAACTTGACTTATCTTGACACACTTTAGTGGTAGTGGGTTGTTCACACACATTTCAGAACGCACATACACATTGCTCTGATTAACAGAAATTAAGCTTTGTTATCAACGTTTTTGCAAGAAGTTATTAGGAATTCGAATTATAATACGTACGCTTATAGCTTTTACTAGAATCAACACGATTCTTATTGTTTCTCATTTGACCTTCTTTCATCCTAGGGAATGGGCTTCTACTTGTTTCAAGGCACTTTTGGCTGGCAGGATCCCTATCTTTCTTCTATATGCTCCAGGCTTTGACCTGCTAGCTGGCTGAGGCACCTTTTACGCATAGAGGGAAATGCCAGGGACATGTTAGTCGAATTTTTTTTTCTTGTGCTCACGTGTGGTGGTGGTGTGTTATGAGTCAAGGTTTCATGTGGTTCAACAAAAAAGTAACTCCCTTTTTCCTAAGTGAATTGGTAGAGGCATTTTGTTTATTGCGAGGGCCAAAGTCTTTAGGACACGTGCCTATTACATATTCTAACAGCTCCTGAGAGTGTTTAGTGTAACGGCAAGCAGATGCAAGAGAGGTATCCATATGTTTTCTACTTAAGGCATCTTTTATATTTCACGAAGGGTTTCTACATTTTCCTTAAGGCGTTCGATATAGTGTAGATGCACTTCCCGATTCTTCTTGAGTCGAGGGGGAATTGGTTCAACATCTATAGGATATCTACCCGGAGCCAATACACCTTAGGTTTACCAATCCATGTATAGTAGACAATTGGGAATCTCTTTAAGTTGATCCTTAAGGTGTTCGATTTCGATAACAAAAGAGTTGTTTTTGTCAGTGTTTTGGCACATGTTATTTTATTGAATTTCATACAACTCTTACTAATGCTGCTTACTGTGCATTTTCTGTCCTAAAGGCATTCATGAGATGAGAAGGGCATGAGCTTTTTGCCTTTAAATCCTTGTTCTGAGAAAAATAAGGCCTTAAGGTCAAAAATGGGATTGCATCACTATTTCTTCTCTGTAATGCTGAGGATTTTTATCCTTGAATGAATTGTATTGCCTTACTTGACTTTGAATCTGTTAGTTAGTTTCCAATTACAAATAGTGAATCAAAAGAAGGAGCATATCCGATGATGTCACTAGATTTTTGTTTCCAAAACGTTCTTGAGATTTTGATATTTTATTGTAAGTTGAAGTGTTCAACTTTAAGTTTGGAGAGATCTTTTATCATTGAGTCGTGATCATCATTTTGAATCTTGTTTCTCAGATTAAAATTTTCAGATTCAAGGTCGGCAATATGTTTCTGAGCACTAGTGAAAGCATCATGCATGTTTAGAAAATCTAGACAAGGTTTAATACAGAATTGTTACAGTATAAAAAAACATCTTTGGACAAAATTTAGCAAAACTAAGTCTCATTGGTGATGAGAGGGTTATTTTCTTTCAATCTCCCACTCCGTAAGTCTGTCTCATTTGGTCCACTTCGGCTTCCAAATTTTTCAAAAACGGCTTTCATTTGCTCCTTAACTTCAGTGTCGAGATATTTTTGAATTCTTCAAAATGTTCATTGAGTTAGATTGAAAAAATGGAATTATCTTCGGTTAAGTAACCACGTGTTTGTTTGTTTCAAAACCCTTTCTCCACTCCAGTTTTTATGACGGTGGTTGGGAGATGCTTTTTACAAGTTGTGCAAAATCCTAAAATAGTTGAGTAATTACATACAGACCAATATTTTACGTGACTTTGTAGTTGAAGCGTTCTAGGGACCAGAAGGGGCTGGTTGGTGTATTGGGAGGGTACACAGACGCATGGTGGTTAGGACAGGTAGGGGTGTTGCATTGGCTTATAGCTCTTCGCTTTCGTTTTGCTAGATTCTAAGGACAAAATACTTGCTCAGGTGTCAATTGAGTCTGAGGGGTGAATGTTGCCATGGAAATTTTCTTTTTGACTAGTTAAGGGCGTAATGTTAACCCTTCTTTTCCACATAGACGAGTCATTCATTTTTTCACAGTGAGTCTATTCCTTGTAGGGCTTTCAGCTAACTCTATTCTTCCTCAAACGTTGATTACAATCTACCGTGACATGATGAGGCTTAGAAGTTAATCACATAATATAGTGGCGGTTTGGGCCTTTTTGTCTATCTGAGGTTAAAAAAGGGTTCTGGGCACTAGTGCTTTTAGTTTTTTGATCATACACCTGATTGAGGTAGGATTTAGCATCATATGGACAGTTTTTTGAATGGATTGATCTTGGGAGTGAAGTCTATTTTCAAGTTTATCGTTAAGGTTGTTTCAACAATTGGAAACAATCAATGTCTGGAAATTTGATCTTTCTGTCTTTTTAAATCTTGTGTTAAAAGTCGTTACAGTTTCTTCAATTATCTTATTGTTTTCCATAGTTGGACTTAAGTTGTAACTAGAAGATTTGAAGTTCCTTTTTAAGATTTTCTTCCATTTGATTACGATTTTGAATCAATGCATACGCAATTTGATCATCCATTTGTTGGTCACGGTTGAGTTCAGTTCAAACTTAGCACGTTATAATAGATGGCAACCTGTTCATTGTAGATTCTTAAAGTTTCAGTGGCGATTTATTGGGATCATAAGGAACTAACGCATCATTAATAGGCGATACACTTTACATATTTATGGGCGGAAGAGTGCACAAACTTTGGGTACACTCAGAAAGTTCATTGTCCAAAAAATATTGTTCATATGGAATAAATTACTGTTACCCCATATGGGACATAGTTGTGGCTATAACATTGAGGTTGTACTTTATTTGAACCTCATATTGTCCTGATTAGAGATACATATCATATAGCATTTTCTAGAATATGTACCTTAGATAATATTGATGCATTGGATGGACCAGCTTGTGGATTTGCTAACCCGCCTGAGGATAAATTGGCCATGAATATTTACTGAGCGGTCGGTTCATCATCAACATCTGAATCAAAAGCGTCACATTCATCTGCCTGGAAGATGTTATCCTTATTCAGAGCTATGTCTTGGACTGGTTGATTATCCACATCTGCATCAAAGGTGTTGCCCTGTTCACCAGCCAGAGAGAGTAGTTCCTCTTCATCCAAAACTGCACCATTCTCTTGGGCTTGCATCAGCAGCATCTTGTCCTTGAAATAATCAGAATTCTATGGACGCTTTGGTTGAGTATAGTTTCTTGCAATATGTCCAACTCCATTACAATTATAACACTTGACCGATTTCCCTTGACTTGCATTAGCATTCCCATCTCTATTCTGTGCACCCCCATTTCCTGCTGTACTATTTCCCCGAGCAAAATACCTCTGATTCTAATTCTGTCGCCCTTGAACATTCTGAACTACAACCCGACCATCTTGAATAGTTGCTTGATTCCGGGTGTTAGATGAAGTTCGAAGTTGATTGTTGGTCTGAGGAAAATATAAATGTAAATGTTGAAATCCAAAGATTTATAAAGTATGTATGACCATTTCAATCCTTATAATAATCGCCAAAAATGTATGAGTAAATATAGAACCAAAAAAGTTTTGTGTCTATTGCTTCACCACAGTATAATGAAAAGTGTTCCGTAATTAGTAATGTTCAATAAGGTAGTATGGACAGTGATTTTGTTGATTTTCCAAAATGTATGGGTCTACTATAACAGATATAGTACCATATAAATGTATCTACGGTTGCACTAAGCTCATGATACCGAAGCTCGACATCTATGTATGCAATTTAATGAAAATAAAGGGCCCGTGTAGATGTTCAAACCCGTAACATCCAAATCGTTCCGACATGTATACATTCGTGTTTCAGTACTGTCGAAACTAGTGAGAGCTACTCACCCGAATAGGGATGTCATTCCCAAATAGATCTATTTATACACTCGCGCTTACTTAACCCATACAGTTGGTCAAGCAATTGACGGTTCATGATAATGGGCAATAGTGGGTTTAGCGACTTAGGCAAACACGTAAACAGGAAATGATAACCGAAAACACTTGTGTCAAAAAATAAAGTAACCATCATATTCGTAAAAGCTTTGAATACTTAAATCCATAAGTAGAAAAAGTTTGATATAAATCAAGTAATTGAGTTTGTAATGAGTATGTAAGCAATTTCGTAAACGTGTATGCAAATGAGTATTTAACGAAGTATGAAACCAAGTTTGTAGAATAGTATGTAAAAGATATTGTAAATGAATATGTAAACAAGTTGTATTGAGCATGTATTCTCCCCCGAGATTTGTAAAGTAAATGTAAAACAAGTGAAAGAGGGGCTATAAACTCACCGTAAGTGAATGATTGATTATCAAAATCAAATAAGTGAATCGTCTCGGCAATCCGAATGCAACCTAATTAATTGTATGCCGTATGAGTATAATGTATTATATATAAATAAAGCATCACAGGTTATATAGCCACATCACCACTTAATAGTTTTTATTAAATCCTTAAAAGTTAAATTAATAATTAACCCGCACTTTGTTAAATAAAATTATATGTACTTGTACCCGTAAAGAAAAATGTTATTTTTATTTACCAATGTATCATTTGTAAAAATATATGATTTAATGTTTTTATTGGTTACATAATGATATTTCATTATTAATTTAATTGTTTTATAAAAATTAAACCTCTGATGAACAGTAACATTTACTGTTCATAACAGTTCATAAAAACTGTTTTTGTGTAATTAATTTTATATAACTTATAAAATACATAACTTGTTCATTTTAATTCCGTTTCTCGAGTTTCTTATGTCCTTGGATTCGTCATGAAGTGTACTATGTTTATAAAATATTTATTTTTATAACTCAGATCCGAAACAATAGGTATGTATATAAAATAACTTTTATACGTTTAATTAACATAAACTTGTAAATGTCATATCTTTTTCGTTATAAATCCGTTTTTCAAGTTCCTTACATGCTCGCGATCCTTGTGAGGAGTACTATTTTAATAAAACATAAATGTATAAGCTAAGTGTCGAATTCCAACAGTAGGTTTATAAAAGTTAATTAGGGTTTTGATTAATAAAGCAAGTTTTATAATTACTTTTATTTAGGAACTTTGCACCATTATTTTACCAAGTTTTCTATCATATACAGTTTATAAAAAAAATGTTTTTATAGAATTTATTATACGCATTTGTTTAAATCATAATTCGTTCATTATAATTCCGTTTTTCAAGTTCCTTACATGCTTACGATCGTCATGAAATGTATTATTTAAAAATATATATATATATTAAGCCCTCTATATCATAATATGTCCACGTTGTCCAAGAAATGAGTCCCACATATTTATTTAAGTCCATGAACTTTATAATTAAGTAAATAATCAAAACTTAACAATTAATTAAATAAACTATTCAACACTTGTAAACTCTTATTTTAAGCATATTGACATATGGTAGACATCATTTTTATCCCATGAAAAATAATCTTGTGTATGTACATACATGTTTTTACTTTGTAAATTCCAAAAATAAAACCTAGGTGGTGATTAACATAATATAACAAGTATATAATTAAGTAAATGAATGAATGAATATTAAATATTTTAAATAGACCTTAAAGTAAATGAGTAGGATGAAGATCACAAGATATAAACACTAACCAAGCTTCCAAAATCAAAACCCTAATCAAGAAAACCCTAGATATGTTTTCTTGATAATTCTTTGTTAAACCCGAATCCAAGCTTGTTAACACCTTGAGTAACCTTAGATATACTTAGAATGAACCCTTGTATGCTTGGAATACCTTAGAACCAAAAGGAAAATGAAACCCTAGTTGATAGAGTTTGGCCGTGGGTTTTGGTCATAAAAAGAGAGAGTTTTTGGTGCTTGGTGAATTATTTAGTGAATGTAAATGGATGCTAGTTGTATGACTTCCTTTATATAGCAAGTAGAATACCTAAACAAGCTTAACCATTACCATGGGAGCTTGGTGGTTTGAAGTACAAGGTTGTAAGAGTTAGGGTACACATGATGTGCCAATTTATGGAAGAGTGGGATTTAGGGTACACTTTGTGTAAGGTATGAGTTGTAAATGAAGAGTTAGTGGGTTTTAAGGTTTTATTTCTTGCACATATATGTTGGATCCGGTTTTGAGGGGTTATAAATAAATAAAATAAGTTAATTTTGGGTATTGGGTATAAAAGTGGGTATTTGTTTGAGTGTAGATGGGTAAAGGTGCTTCCGGGTATGCCCGAATGTAATTTATTGCGAAACGTAAGCGTTTTACGTAACCAACAAAAATAAATTACAAAAAGTTATAAATTATACTCCTAATAATCATATAACACTTGCTTGATGTAAACTTTAATTTGTTTGGTGTCCGTTTATATTGAACGTTGATTTTTAGTTTACGCGATTTAACTATAAGATAATAATTAAAAGCGAACGCGTAAAACTCAAAAAAATAAATAATGGAATTAATTAAAGTCGTAAATAACCTGAAAATGAGAAATGTTACAGAAATTGTGAACCACCAAACCATAAGTTTATATTTCTTTATTTACATTGATTGGGATGCTTCTCAATGTAAATAAAGAAGTACAGATAAATGGGCTTATGTGTTTCTCGACATAACATGAGAGGGATTAAAAAAGTAAAAGATGTGAGTCTAAAAGTAGTCAGTTGTTGTAGATAATAAGATAAGCTAAATAAGAAGTTAAGTGTGACTTTTAGTAGAGACTTTAGGAGAAAGCTAAGTTTTAGACGTTAAGAGTATAGGTTGAAGGATAAAAGTTAAATTGATGTTATAATATGCCTTATGGCATGGTGTAATGACTATAGTGGTCGCTAAGTATTATTAGCACCCTAATGTGAAATAGGAATATAATAGTCAAGGTTTGACTTATGTGGTCAAAGTATTGAATTATTCCAAGTGACTTATAGTCCTTGATGAGAATTAGCTAAAAAGAAGTAACGAAAGCAAAGTGTGATAATGAAAACGATGAAAGGAATGTCAAGATGACTATGATAAATAAGAATGTATTAACTAATGTTGATTTATGTAAAGTCAAAATAATAAATCTTCCAAATGACATGAAGACTTTGTGAAAAATCTTAGATGAGAAATAAGTAAGAATGCAATGGTAAAGTGAAAAGGGTTAGTATAACGATAGATTGGCAATGATAAATGTCACTTAAATGACGCTTGTCAATAAAAAAAGTGTAAGTATGATAGGAATGAGCGTGAAGTAGAAAGGGTTAAGGATAATTAGAGGTCTTATAGAATGGCTAGAGTTGTAAAACCATATAGGTTGATGCAACTAGTTAAGTATATGTTTGAGAATGTTAAGATGTAATGTGAGGTTAATGCGACTAAGTTTTGATTAATAATAGACGAAGAGATTTCAGGGACGAAATCTAAATAAGGGGGTAGATTTGTAACACCCCAAAACTGGTTTTTAGGTATTTTATTATGAAAATGCCATTGGAATAGTTTGACTATGACTTTTATAAGCTGAAAGTCTTACGTGATTGATTAGTCAATGTTTTAAGTAGAAAGTCAAGCTTGTTAGTCAAACCCGCTAGTCAACCCATAAGTATAAATATTATGTAAATGATTTTAGAAAGACTAATGTCTTACAAATAAGAAGGAAAAGAACTTGAAGGACATAAGTTGTCATTTGGCCAAACTTTTATAACTAACTATAATTAGTTAAGTATTATAAATCTCATATATTTTCTAAAAGGGAGAATTTCATCTATATCCTTCTAAAACTTTGATATTACGTTAATATCCTTCCTAAAATCAATATTACTTCAATATCCTTGCAAAACATCAAAACTCACATTTATATCTAAATATATAATTTAATTACAATAAAAATGATTATAATATCCAAAACTTTAATTACAAGTAATTAAATGGCACTTTTACCATTTTACCCTTGTAACTCATTTTTCTTCTTCTTCGTGGCATTCCTTGGATCTGGTCTGATAATGTAATGATCTCAATACGCTATAATATTACTTTGTTTTGTTATTGTTTAATTGCATTTTATTAAGATTTTGTCTTATATGAAATCAAAGACAAATATCATTACGGCTCATCAATTTAACAAAACATAAATCAACAATGTGGTAAATGATAATCTTTCAATTCATTTTGCAGAGTTATAAACTTTAATTAAAAAGAGCTTTGCAATTTTAAATAATCAAATAAATTGATTCCAATAGTGTATTGATAAATTCAAGAGATTACAACTAAATATATTTTTTTGCCAAAAACTTCTAGTCATGTTCTTATCTAAAAAACCATTTTAAAGTATCTGACAACATCATGATGAACTAAAGACGAAAAAATGTATGAGATTGAATAGGTTGATCTTGTTTTTTATCATTCAACTAGAATATGAGGGCAAAAGTGTCATCTAGTTTGGTAATTAGTATTTAGATAAGTTTTAAGATGTTAAAATCATTTATTAATGTTTAAATTAGATATTTGGATATACATGAGTGTTTTGAGGTTTTGTATGGACATTGATGTAATATTATTTTTTGTGAGGATATTGATGTAATAATGAAGTTTTTCAAGGATATAGATGAAATTCTCCCTTTCTAAAAAGTTCTAGAGAAATATGAGTTTATTGTTGGTGTCGACTTAGAACAAAGAAAGAGGAGGAAGATGATTTTGATGATCTAGGAATGATGAAGATTAAGGTTCTAACTCAAGGACTGAGTTCATATAAATAACCTCCTTCAAGTAAGCAATATTTATTTCTTAAATTACTAGTTAAAGAGTTAGGGTTCATGTAACTAAATTGGGGGGTTTTGGGTAAAAAGTGGTTAAAAGTAATCTAATGAGTTTATGGTAACTATGGGTTAAGCTATATTAAGCAAAGTTAGTAATTTTGTGGGTTTTTATCATATGATCAAGATATGATTATATGATGATTAGAAATGTTGAAAGGTAAGCTAATGGTTGTATAAACCATTGTTATAGTGTGTTAATTATGTATATAAGTATTTATGAATTGTGTTATGGTTTAGGAAGTAAGGATGATGATGATGATTATTAATAAACTTAGCTTGGAGCTAAGGTAAGTAAATATGACTATAATATGTTATGATGTATGAATGTGAAGATGAAACTAGACTAGTTAATTTCTAGTAAGGAAGGTTCTTGGTTTAGTCATGGGACTAATTAAGGTATGTAAAGGGTTCATGATTAGTGTTCATGTGTTAAGATGCTTTATTACAAGTGAATGATGGAATGTATGAGATGTTTATGAATGACTATGTGGATGATTAAGTGGTTTAGTCATGATATATATGTAATGCATTTGATTATGTTTTATGTGATAATATATTATATCGGGTTACTTACTAAACGTAAGCTTACCCCTTTAGTTGTTGATGTTTTGTGTAGGTGCCCATGATGCAATGTAAGGCCTTGAAATAAGGCATATGGCTCAAGAGCTTGGTATTTGGATGTGCTTGGTAATGCGCATGAAGTTAGTTTGTAGATACCGGGCTTGAACAAGTATGTTGTTTTCGCGAAAAGCTTTAATTTTTGGTCAAATTTAGAGTCGTGAAAGGGGTGTTTCATGTGTTCTACAAGTGTTTATCATTCATGTGTCCTATTGAGATTTATATTTGATCTATTTGGCTCTAGACTCGAATTTTTCGTTTTGGTTTTAGTGATCGAAGGCTGGAGCAGATTGCCACCTTTTCGATATTAACATTCTCAAAGTGAGAAGTCAATAGAAGTCGTGCTAATCTTCATGACAAATGAGACAAGTATCTTTTGAGAGAAACTTGAATGGTTGAGAAGGGTTGTGCAGTGCATCATTGGGTCCATGATGTTTTTCTTTAATATGAGAATTCATCTTTGTGAAGGCTGATAACATATGTATTGACCAGGTTTCTGCCTAAGTTGTATGGAGAGCTTCTTTCTTTTCATCCTTTATCATACTTTTCTTTTTCATTCTTCAACCCCTTCAATGTTTACCAAGATGTCCTTACTAGCACCTTGTTGTGATTGTTCCAGTGTTAGCTCTTGCCTTAGTTAACATTATTCTCTATTCTCATTAATCTCCACATCATACCTAAGGAATGTTATTTATAACTATAGAGTGTTCCTAGGTAGATCCCTCCGGTTCTGGCTGGATCATAAGAGAATACCTAACCTTAACCACCTTATGACTTCAAAATCGTCGTAAATTAGATGGTTGTCGGGTATTTAATCATTACCATAAAACCATATTTCGCAAAATATTGCTTATGATTTTCAATGGTATTATATCTTGGAAACCCGCCTACACGCGTGCATCGATATTCGAAAGTATTTTACACATGCGGGTAAGAGTAAAAAGCACATTGAGTCTCTTAGATCATTTATTATTTTTCTTGATCACATTTTATGTGACTGTGTTATATATCTAATTGCATAAGACTCCTTGAAGTCTTCTCTTAAATCATGTTCATGTGCACCATGATGATGTTATCGCCATGTTTACACTCCTGGTTTAGCTACTCTTTATAGCATTCACTCAGTTCATACAGTTGCAAGCAAAAACAAACACCTCTTTCTTCCTACATTTACCAAAATATACTTGGTTCCTAATTACATAATTACTAGTCATTGCTTGAAGCTATTTTCCTTTCTAATCACTTATTGAGCTAATATCAAAAGAACAACACAATAATAAGAGCATTAAAAAAAGAACAGGTCAGTTTTAGGTTACCAATCATATAGAACCACTGTGACGACTTCCCAGATGCATATCACTTTCTTCCTATCTCATTGTAATTCTTTTACATGTTACCCACCTGTATACAACACCAACAAAATACAAAACTTACATTAATAATAATATTTCATGTTAAAGTTTACGTGTCCACAAATATGCATTCAACACTCCCAAAGATCTCAATATCAGTAATATTTAAGTTGTTGACTCATTACAAAAACCTTTTCTAAGGTAAAATCTTTTTAACCAACTTCAGTTTATCGCTAATAACCTCTGTTTTCTCTTAACTATTTCCTAAATATTGAGATATAACATGTATTAATGGATACTATGTGTTATTCATTATTAAATATACATGTGGAGTGTGTACAGACCAATAGCACAGTAACCTTTGTGATGAATTATGTCAATTTGCTTTAATATTACAGAGGACCAATCTTTCACGGAGCTACCAAGGGAGTTTTAAAACATAAATGTTTTTTAAAGGAAAATTAACTTCAAGCATAACATAGGACTGACCTAGCAAGTAAGACGATGGAGGCTGTATAGTAGTTGTAATATGCTTCTTTGCAAAATCCAAATTTTTACTCTAACACGCTTTGGCTTGGAACGGTTTACACTTTTGGCCACAATGATTCCGGCGACGGTAAGGTTGCTGCAAAATAGTAAAATGATTGTTAAAATCACGTTAATATGTGAAATAGATACATTTAAACAAAATAACGATGCGCTAACCCTAGTGGATTATAGCATTCTGAAAACCATTTACCTCTCATGATCGCATACATGTATGTTATCTATTGATTATATTACATATGGTCGTTTCGTTTCAAGGCATTTTATGCTTGGAAACCTGAACTACAATTCTCAAAGAACTATGTAAATATATACAACTAATGTAATAAACCATTCCAATCATTAGAAAAATGCTTAATAAAACAAAGGATATGCATTGAAAACATGCCACCGCTTTAAACCGTCAAATAACATCATTGTGTATTCTTGTCATTCTCCAATCATATAAGTCCCAACATTGACCATGTGCAAATCAATAGATAAGTAGATAAATATGTAATCTTGATACAAAGGCTTTAGCCAATGATTATTTGTCATGTCGTAAAAAATGCATTCATCTTAAAGCCCAATCTTGCAACTCTTATATTCAAAGAGATAATTACACAAATAAAACTATTAAAAAGTAACATGATAAAAAAAAATAAAGTACCATAAGCAGTCGCCTCCTGTATTTGTTTTACTATTAGAAAAGCATCAATTTATGAAATTATAAGCTTAAACTTTCTTCTTATTTTACTTCCTTATGCTCCATTTAATCTTAACAGCATAAATTTCTTTTCTTTTACCCATTACCAAATCACTTTCACTTGGCACCTATTGCAAACAACAAAACAAAAACGTGAGCTTTAAGTTAACTATACATATCTTTAAACTACTTTTAAATAAAAATGGTTTAATTGCTTTGCATTCTTGGTCCAGCCTAGTTCTGATACTACTTGTAAAATCTTTTCGTGGGTTTTGTATAATTTATAACTTTTTTGATCTAACATTGTTAAAAAATGTATCGGTGTTTAATTTGTGTTGTATGATCCTTTGACAATCACAGATGCTTCTGATCTTCAAAAAGTAGAAACAAAAGCATCAGGTGATTTATTTTGCATATCATCAACAAAAGCAACATTCCCAGACTCCGTATGTAGCCTACATGTTGGGCACATCACCCATTTATTGTGGGATTTCCCATGCAGATTCATTCGTCGTCCAGTCATCCCAATAAAACCTGCAAATAACCAAATTGTAAGTAATTTATACATATTATTTCAGTAAAAAAACATATGGTGCAAAAAAGAATCAGAAGGTCTTAACTATCAGCTTTGGGTGTACCAACTGATAAATAGTGTTAAAGAACTACATTTACAACATGTACTAAAAATTAGCAATGTACACACTAATAGGAGGCTAATGAACTAATAAAAACTTACATTTACAACACGTAGTGTAACCACACTGAAAAACCATGTTCTGATTGTTGAGCCTTTCTTGACAAACAAGACACATTTACTCCTCTAATTAGACACCATTTTCATTGTCTTCTTAACAAATAATATAAGAACAACCATGTCTCATAATACGACTTTAAGTTCGACTGTGCCAAACTATGAAAATACTTAACTCTTCGAACCACATCCAAAGCAATCTAAACCCCGCATCAATAAACATACCTCCAATAATGTCTGACATGGTACTTAGCACTCAAGGTCCTTCTTTTGCTTTGCTTCCGATGTCAATTCAGCTTCAGGTCACCTTCGAGCATTTTCTGCTGCAGCTTTTGTTGGTACTATAACACATATGGGTTCTGCACATACAGGTTAATGATCCACTCGCGCCTAACTTTGGTTTTGGCCATACAGGCTTCATAAAGATGTTACTACCTGATCCATGGACAAAAATCAAAATTGGGATTACGATGATGAAGTAGTTGTTTTGATTCATTATATGAGATATTGAAACGCCTTTATAGTATTATTGATAGATCAAATTGTTTGATTTGTGGATCTTTTTGGTGTGATGGTGAATGGTGATCTTTGTGTGGCTGAATTTCTACTTTATCTCGTGTGTTATGGTGAGATTGTATATGGTTGATTTGTACGTTAATTTTCATTTGAATATGTGCGTTTAATTTTTATTTGATCTTGAGTTGCAGTCTTTTACTCCAATTTAAATGCTAGTTTCATATAAAATGCGAATTATAGGGAGAAATTTTAGGGTTTTAGTTTATGGGAATAGGGAATTCAAATTTAAAACTGCAGATTATGTGTTTAATTGATCACATAAAAATACTGAGAATTTATTAAATAATGACATTTTGATTTTTAATTTACTATCACAACTTCTAGTTTGGTCCGGTGGTTGAGTCTCTTATTATATAGCAAATGTCCCATGTTCGAATCTTGTAAAGGACCAAAATTTTAAAATTTTCAAGATTTCAATAAATTGATGCCACGTCATTTTGCCAACGTGGATTACATGCTTTTTAGGTGGCATGTTAAATGCTTAGGTGGCTTTCTTGGCTGTCAATGTGGATTAAAAAATGCTTAGGTGTCTTTAAAAGGTGATGACGTGGATTAAATTGTGGGTGAGGTGGCATTCTTTGATGATTATGTGGCATTTATGTTGCATGAGGTGGCATTGTTGTATCCTGTTATATATAATGTTAATATATTATATATATATATTTAGTAATATATATAATATAAATATATATATATATATATTTATATATATCTTATATATATATATTATAATATATATATATATATGTATTATGTGTGTGTGTGTGAATATATATATATATATATATATATATATATATATATATATATACTTATTATATTTATACGTATTATAACACCTCGTGTTTTAGGACAATGTACGACATTAATAAGTCACCATTTATTTTTAGGTATTGTACGTTCGTTTTTTATTGGAACTCGTTTTACTGTTAAATCGGCGTAAGATAAAAAGGTTATTCAATGTAAACGGGCATTAAACAATTCAAATGTTTACATCAAAGCAAGTGTTATATGATTAATTTTGAGGATATTTAATTTACTTTGTTCATCTTATTTTTTTTTATTGGCTAGTAAATGCTTTACGTTTCGCAATAAAACGCGTTTCGGCATTACCCGGAAAGCACCAAAACCTAACTAGCTTTAAACGATACACACGATTTATACCCAATTCCCAAAATAATCAAATATACACTCACATTATGTATATGTGGCCGAAATTTTCAAGATAGGACCAAGAGATATCAACTTGCTAAAAATATCTAAGTTAAGAAAGATCATAGGGAACCAACTCTTACACCATGAACCACTTGGCAAATTAACCTTGTGCAAGGGTTAGAAAGTGACCATGGTTAGGTTAATTAGATATTTTCACTATAAATATCATGCATGCACTCTTTCTTTCATAAACACTTAACAAAAATCACAAAAACCTCTCTTTGTCTCTTTTCCTAACCCACAGCTCAAAACCCCATTTATACACAATCCATACTTTGATTTTCTTTCACCATATTAGTGTTTTCATATCATACTTAAGGTATTCTAAGAAGAATTGAAGGGTTGGTTAAGCTTTGAAAGGGTTTTAACAAGTTATTGCAAGATTAGGGTTTCAAACCTAATCTAGGGTTTATAAGCTTGTAAGCTTTGGTTTTGAGTCTAAACATGGGTTTAGCATTCATTTCACATCTCATACATCATCCCTAAGGTCTTCCTAATTCCTTCATACTTTTATTTATTATGATTTTATGTGTTATATGTTAATTATGGCTAAATCACCACTAAGGACTTTTTAATATGTAAAATGAGTTTTCACTTATGTTTATGAATTTATGCACTTATTCTTATGTCATATGGTTATATATATCATGGAAAAATGAATGTAAAAGTATGTTAACATATGGTTTAAGTATAAACATGTTTAGGTTAAATTAGGGTTTTATAAGGTTTCTTAATCTTCACATGTGAAAATAATGGAAAGTAAATTGTTAAACTTGTTAATCATGGACAAATGAAAAATATATGGACTAATGGACATTAATATAAGTATCACATATGTTACATATAGTTATTAGGGTTTCTATAATAAACTACTAGTTGAAAAATACATAAAATAAGCTTTTTATAAAAAGTATACACTTGGATAATAAAGGGGTGTATAATTTCGACACTTAGACAGTAGGTTTTGACATTATATAAAAATAATACGTCTCATGACGATTCCAAAATGATAAGAAACTCGAAAAACCGATTTATAACGAAAAAGATACGTTAATTACGAGTTTACGACTATAAATACTTTTATAAAACTATTTTTATAAAAGTTACTATTCATTACAGAAACTAATATTTTTAAAACATCTAAAATATGATATAACTTTTAATTACGAGATCGTACTCGAAAGAATCGCTAAAAACGGAACTATAACGAATAAACTACGACGTTTACGATAATTAAAGTTTATAAAAGTAATTTTATAAACTATGAACAGTAAAAAGCACTATTCATCAGTGGGATTAACTTTATAAAATATAATACATCTTTTAATAACAAAGACGTACTCGAAGGAATCACTAAAATCGGGATTAAAACGAATAAGTTATTACGATTACAAGTTTACGCTAATTAAAACTAAAAACGAGTATATAGCTGTTGTGAATAGTAAAAACACTATTCATCGCAGAATATCAAAAACTTGAAAATGTAATATTTTGATCACTCGTCTTACTACGAAGACGTGGACGTAAGAAACGCGAGCAACGGACTTAAAACGACCAAATTAGGTCATTTTTACGAAAAGTATATTTATAAACGTTTTCACTTTATAAATATTATTTTACTAAAACGATTAGTCGGTGATTATGCTATATAGAATATTGAGTGGTTATCAAAGTGCTATAATACTAGGGAGTTTCATAATGAGGCCTCTTCGGATGGCGTATCGACGAGTTGTTGGATTTACGATTTAAAGTGTCCTAACTCCTCGTACGTCATGTCATGACCTCTTTAATTATGATAGCCCAAACGATAGTACGATGTAACAACTATAAGATTATATTCAATGTTATTAATTAAAGTACTCAGTACTTATACGACCTTAATTTAAATAGGTTGCATTTATCGTCTTGTGTGACGTTTATTCTGTGATTAATTTGAGCTATCTGTACTCAAGGTGAGTTCATAGCCCCACTTTTTACAGTTTTACTGATTTATTATTATTTGGGGTGAGAACATGCTTTGTTTTATAAAATGGACGCAAGTGTGTATGTATATTGATTATGTGTTGCATATGTAGCGATAACCCTCCTGAGCCCATTATTCATGAACTGTTAATTGCTTAGAGTAGTTGTGGAATTACTATTATGTGAGCGCGAATGTTATAAAAGATCTATTGGGATTAACCTCCCCGTTTGGGTGATTAGCTATCACTAGGAACGAACGTTGACCATGTCGGACTTGGATGTTGCGGGTTACAACATCTGTACGGGCAAATAACTGCTAAAATAGCAAATATAGGTTGAGCTTCGGTGTCATGAGCTTAGTGCAACAATAATCTGGTTTTGTGATTGTTGGCATATGTTGTATATCTTCACGGAAGTCTTGGCGGCCTGCATAATTTTAAATACATAAACCTATGAATTCACCAATCAATTTTGTTGACGTTTAAGAAATGTTTCAGGAGGTCATTCAGGCACGGGATGCCAAGGATGCATTGGATTGTACAGTTAATGACTAGGTGTATATGTTGTGGGAAATATATGTTGTCTTTTGTAATATGAAACAAAGAACAAGTAAAGCTATAAGCTTTTGTAAGATATCTTTTATTTAAATCCAATGTATCAGTTTAAACGACTTTTGTGTCGTTCTTGTATATATCTTGTGCTGTTGATCTTGAAGTAACATGCCCCGGATCCTTATTCCGCTGCGACCCATTTTGGGGGTGTTACATTTAGTTTCCTGCATTCCCTGGCATAGTGTCCAAATCCCTTACAGTTAAAGCACTGTATCCCATTTTGTTGCACTACCGGACTGCCTACTGTTTCCCTAGCCCCAGCAACTGTCATCGTCCTTTGAGTCCCAAACTGCCCTGACTGATTGTCGTTGTTATACCTTGGTGTGGTATCTTCAGTCTTGTTCCTGGAGTTTGAAGAAGTTCGAAGGTTGTTGTTGGTAGGTTTGTACAGCTTCTTAAAATACTTAGCAAGGAGTGCCAAGTTCTTTTGCATATCCTTATCCCTCTGAGCTTGTTCTGGATCACTGTCTTCCTCAGAAACAGACTCAGATTGAGGAGTAATTGGTTTGGCGATCTCTTTGCCTTTGTGTCTGGTAGATGCACTTGGTCTTGTGGAAGATGATGTTGCATGTGATCTTTGAGGTTTTGGTGCTTGATAGTAATTATCTTGAAATATGGATTTGAGCAAGCCGCAATGAGTGCTAATGGATTGACCACTTTGGCTATTCTCTCAGCACTAATATCATTAAACCTCCAGTTGAAACCTGCTTCAGGAATGTCAATCAGTCTGTGATATGAGAACGATGTCTATTTTTTCTGCTGCTTGACAATCGTCACCAAATCTTGGACCATTTGGTTGAAGTTGTTGAAGAAATTGAACATGTCACTTGCTATTGGGTGAACTTGCAGTTGTTCCTTGTCAACCCTTTCATCAGTTTATAATAATCGGGAGTAATAATGCCGCCATGGATTCTCCATTCGAGAATTAAATTTCCCAAATTCCCAGAATAGATTGGTCTTTACATCTGGTACGTTCAACGGATTCCCCTTGTTGTCAGCCTTTCAATGGCTGTCCACGTCTCCTTTGCCTGATGTTTACATGACATCAACAGTTTAGTAAAATTTCATCCTCGTTACCAGTTCAGAATCAAGAAAAATAGCTTCGTTTTCAGCTGTGAAGTAAAGTTTGTTCTCTGCTGTATGTTGTGTAATGGTCTCTACTTCTTCCATGGCAGCTACTGGTGGAATGTTTCTCTGCTGCTTCAACTGCTGCAATGAGTACGTCTCGTAGGCATATATGGGGACGTTAAAGATGCCACTTCTTAGATTATTCACCATTCGATTTTGTGTCAAGGTATCGTAGAAAAGCGAAATGCCACTGAGAATATCTTCCTGTCCAGCATCGGTGGACGCTTTTCTTTGTAAACAGCTGCCATTATATTGTTATGCATGTGGCTATCTGTGCGACGGAGGTGTTAACTGAGTTGGACATGATGGAAATGAATAGTTATGAATTATGAAGTGTGATTGATTTTGTTGGATCTTAAGTGGATATGATGTGATTTAAGTTGTGGTTGTGTAAGCAATGCACGTTCACGGGATTTTACACGTCTATGATTAAAACCGATAAATGAATTAACGGGATTTTACAAAATCAATAGAAAACCGTGAGTGTTTTGATTCGGAATTAGCTGCGAAAAATTCCAAAAAAAACTGAAAAGTGTCAATAAATCATAGAAAACGATGTTTTTGGGCTTCGAAAAATCCTTAACCAGCTAAAGGGTGGTTACAGCGTGATCCGTCTCGTTTTTCTCTTCGATTTGAGAGGTCACGGGCCTAAAACGGACTTACGGATCAAAAGTTATGGCTGTTTTACCGAAACCCTTTTCGTCACACAAATTTTCTAAAAATTTCGTTCGGTCCAAAAAAAATTTGCTCGTTCGATCCTTGATAAATTTTCGCTCGTTCGATCCGCTCGTTCGATCCTCTCGTTCGATCGCTCGTTCGATCCGCTCGTTCGATCGCTCGTTCGATCCGCTCGTTCGATCGCTCGTTCGATCCTTGAAATTTTCCGCTCGTTCGATCCAAACGTTTTTCGCTCGTTCGATCCAAACGTTTTTCGCTCGTTCGATCCAAACGTTGTTGTCACTCGTTCGGTCCAAACGTTTTTCCACTCGTTCGATCGTACACGTTTTTTCCGCTCGTTCGGTTGTAACGTTTTTTCCGCTCGTTCGGTTGTAACGTTTTTTCCGCTCGTTCTTCTCTTCTTTTCACCCGAGTAACACCAAAATGAGCCACGAAAAATGATGGTTGCCGAATGATAAAACAACCCAACTGTCGATTCCAATAAGCTTATAACAACAAAAAAAAACCACGAAATCCACCCGAGGCGATTGATACCAATTGTAGGTTCCCGATTAACACTTTCACTTCATAACCCGAACCACGAATCAAAGAAACTAGAGAGAGAGAGAATCGAAAAGAGAGAGAGAGAGAGAGAGTTGAGAGAGAAAAGAGAAAAAGATATATTGAAAAAAATGAAAACTTTAAAACTAGATATTTTCTAAAAGAAAATATCTATATATATGAGATATTTTCTGAAAAGAAAATATCTAAATATATATATATATATATATATCCCTACGACGCGTGGGATATTTAACTAGGACCCGGGCTCGGGTTTTGTTTGGGATTAAACCCAAAACATATACAATATTAGATTAACTATCGAGCCCGATTCCCGATAATATTTTATTACAACATTAACTAATTAAAGACCGAAGCTCCATCGTAGAGTAACCGAGCTTCCTTGTTCGACTCAATAAATTGAGGCTAACAATGTATAAAGGTTGGTTTCTCGAGATCCTAAGAGCAAATCAACACCTTCTAGATTACGAACAAAACATTTGTGTTTTCTGAAAGCTACTTCAAGATCTGAGTCATAGAATTGACCAATGGAGAATAGATTACGTCCTAGTCCTTTCACATAATAAACCCTTGAAATTGTGATATTCCCTATCTGATAATCACCATACCCTATAATCTTTGCAATCTGGTCATTACTGAACTTGACAGTACCGAGAAACTTGTGAACAAAATTGGTGAGCTGAGAGTGATCTCCAGTCATGTGCTTTGAGCATCCAGAGTCCATATACCATTAAACAATTTGGACAACCTAAGATCGACAGAAGAAGAAGATGGAGCAACTGAAGTATTGGATCCCCGAGATGTATCGGGTTTCGTTTTGTTAGAAATCATAGATTTTGCAATCTTAGGTTGGCTATTAGAACCATTAATCCTAGGTACCTTAGGTCTCCTATTATAAACCTTAGTTACTACAGATTCTTGTGCAATTACTTCTAGAGGAATGGGTTTCCTAAGAGGCACTTTATTAGTGGCGGTAATCCTAGTTAAAGGGCACGCATTTCCAACTAAAGTAAAAGTCCTTCCTGTGGGTCTCCAGTTATATCTAATTTTAGTAAACACTTTTCATGTAGGTTTCCATTCTTCTTTCTTTTTAGCTTTCTTAACAGACTTAGATTTCGAACTCACATTCATATCAGAAACAAATTCAAGAAAGCACAATTCATGTCTAGCATCAAACATAGAACTATTACATTTAACGCACATTAGCTTAGAATTTGTATTTAATTTGGAATGCTGCACATGTGCATTTCCAGATGGTTCAACAACACAATTCGGTTTATTTAAAAAAGACATAATAATCCTAGAGTGGTCTTCTACTTTATTCTTCTTCTTGGTTTTACTTGAAATCTGCAGGATCCTATCATTCTTTGTATTGTCTGTAGACTTTGACCTGCTAGATTTAGTAGACCGGCTTACTCCTGTAGAAGTTGACACATAATTGTTAGTGGTCTGTTTGGTCTTTGTTTAGGAAGAGCTTAACTAGTTTTGGGATGTGCTTAATGATATGACAGGTTCAACAAACCTAATTGTTTTCTTTTTTGTTGATAGGCGTGACAACAACTAATGTCTCACTAGGTTTGTGAATATCAGGGCAAGTATCTCTAACATATCCTAGAAACTCTTGAATCAGCTTAACATACTTACAGGCAGAGTAAGATGCACTATCTAAAGGGTTTAGTGATTTGGCTTGTTCAACTATCTCCCCATGAATAGCCACTTGTTCCATAGTGTGCTTAAGGTAGTATATGTGAGTTTCTCTATTATTCTTATCATTGGGAGCCAAAGTTACTGGGTCAAGCTTATACATCCCTAGAGGAATAGTGGTAGCATTTGACACTTGGGCAACATTGTCGACTATGTCTTTTCCTTTAAATTTCCTAAGATCATTTTTAATGTTGTTATGACAACTTTTTCCTGAATTTGAGCATTTAAATCAGTAATTTCAATAGACTTTTGATTTAATTAATTAACCAAAGATTCAGCATGTTCTTTAGCATGAACACGTGATGGTTTAATTGAATCACAGAGTTGTTTATAAGCCTGTTTCAAATGGTCATTCTCAGCAATTAGTTTTGCCACCCTATGTTCCAGTTCTATGTTGATGGTCTCAACCTCATCTATGTCCTTTTTCACATTGTTTGTGGTGGAAGTTTTATTCAAACGTTTAATGTTTGCCTTTAACTTCTCGATTGTTGTGTCTTTTGCTTGAAGCTCATCTTTTAAATTGTTCAATTCAAACAACTGATCAAATGAAGGTTTAGTTTGGTTAATAAATGTGTTATTCTTTTGAAAAATTTCTTTATTGAGTTGCATTGCAATTTCAAGAGAAATGTAGTGTTGTTCAAGTTTAGAAAAGCTTTTCAAAAGTCTATTATACTCATCTTTTTCAATCATGTTGTGTTGTTTGATAAGCTCAGCTTCAAGTTTGAGACACTTGTTGCATATTTCCACATAATTCACAGAATCATTCATAGCAGCAAAAGAATTCACATTCACAAAAGTATTTATATCCAACGAAGAATTCCCAACAATATTCACAATATCTTGAAAAATGATTTGATCCAAGAGTCGATCGTTTTCAATCAAAAGTTGTTTCTTTTGAATTTCAAAGCACTATTTGTAACACCCCCAAAATCACAACGCAGCGGAATACCACTTTGGAGTTCTACTTCATAGTTCATACACACGAGTTACAGAAAACGACCTCAAATGAGACGTTTAATAAATAAAATATCACATTTAACTTTTATTAAAAGATCAGAGTTACACATGTCCCCAAACAGTTTTAGAAAAATAATTCTAAATAAGTCATAACACGACTTGATTTCCCCAAAATCATTTCGTCGAATGTGTAATATTCACCAAGTCCAAAATCCTTTGACATCCACGCGATAATCCCATCCAAGCATGCACAAGCATAATCACATGGGATAAACATGCTAAAAACGTCAACAAAAGTTGAGTGAATTCATAGAGTTTATAATTAAAAGCAAAATACAAGTATAATATCAAAACTTGTAAGCATACAGTAACTTTTCATTTTATTATTGCATTGAGCTCGTGACACTGACACCTTGACCGTACACATCCTGATGTAGTGATTGTGCACAAAGTTTTGCCCCACATTTTTATGGTATCATTGCCACATACCATCCACCTCTACAATACAAAATGTTCGTTACGGGGTGTTCACCAATGGATTCATACCCCGGACAGGGTGTCAACCCAATAGTTTTATTAATTGTACCAAGCGTCTTAACCCAAAAGCGTAAGTTAATGATTCACAATATTAATGACTTTAGCAATAGCGACTCATGCTGATAATATCAAAAACAGTTCCAACTTACCGTAAAATCACATGTGTTCACAATTTCAAAACAAGCATGTATCCCCCTCGCGGGTTTTTAAAACATTCAAAACAATTAAAAATGAGGCTATGAGCGCACATTGATCAAAGACCACGATCAATCAGCAAAAACAAACCACGAATGCCTCAATAACGAACCGCAACCTAAAATTTTACGTTGCTCGATTAAATTACACATAAGGTACGATCGACAATGCGTACATTACGACGACAAACCCATACGTATATATATATACTTGCATGCATATATATATATATATATGTATATATTATATATATATATATATAATATATATATATATATATATTATATATATATATATATATATAGGCAAACATCCAACCACACCATAATGTAATGAGAAATCTACTTGCGCGGGACTTAGATCTATAACTCACGTATTGGCTGTGATTTCCCCCTTTCAATCCTATTACATTCATCACCTTATAGAAAACTTTCTATTTTTGGAAACTTTCTATATTTAGAAGGTTACTATTTTAAGAATGTTCCACTTCGGTAAGGTCCATCATTAATTATATTTTTATAAAAATTATTTATTTTATCTCGTTCGAACGTTAGAACATCCATACTTGGTTCATTAATTACCGTATCAGAAGACTTACATCTCGAATATTACAATAGTTACTATTTTTGGACTTCCGTTTTTAGAACCAACCTATGGTCTCGATATATTATTTATATTACTTTACCAACAAAATTAGCCTTCATGACATATTAGCATTAGTCAAAATCTCCGTTGACTTTACGTTTGACTTTCCATATATTTATTTTCTACACCGCGGCTAGGCTAGTTTCTTCGTTTGAAATTGTTGAGTCTTAATATTTACATGGTAGAAGCGAAACGTCATTCCGGACAACTTTCGTGTTTTGCCGGACGGCTAAAACGGACTTGAAAGTGCCCAAATCGGACGTTCTAAATTCTGCCAGCTTTTATTATTTCCAAATGGTGACTTTATTTTCTAGTTAAAGTATATATCTCGCTTTCGCTCTAAAATATTCGTTATAAGGAGTTGCGAGTGCCATTTTATATCAAAACGAGCGTAAAAACAAACTTTATCATATTTTGTAATAAAAATCAGTTTTTACAAAATCTCAGACCTCGAAATATGTGTCCCGTTTTCTGCCCAAATTCACATGTTACAAAACGAGTCGAAAACCATTTTTCAATTCAAAAATCAACTCACTACATGTCCTAAATCGCTTATACATTGTATTTCATTCTTTCAATCACCCAACATCTTGACCTAATCTAATCCACACAAGATCCACCCGGATTTCATCACATGCAAATATAAAAATTAACAAATCACAAAAGTAAATATATAACGAGTATTGAAAGTACTTACAAAGATTTATTAAGCAAGATCAGACTAACTTAGATTCGCTTTTGTCCCTCTCCTGTCCTAGCCGACGTTCGAACCCACCCAAGACCCAAAACCTTAGCTTTTTGTTAATCAAATCTTGTACAAAAACCTTTAGTAACCTTTTTCCCACTAGATCTTTAATCCCTATTTGAATCAAAACCCTCTTATTTTATTCAAAACCCAAACATGCATAAACCTTCTTGCATGTGGTATTTTTCTTCATGGATGATCAAATCAACATCATCTAAATGTTATTTTCTAGGAGGAAAAAAATCAATATGTTGTGGTGGTGGTGTTGGTAGATTCGACGAGTACACAAAGGGGGGGGGGAGGAAGACAAAAGACAACTAAGGCTTGATTCCAACTTAGTTTAAATCATCATTTGAGTGATATGAGAAGGGATTTCAAGATCAATTTTTTTGATGTATGCTTGTGTGTGTGGGTAGCCGATCGAACAAGGAAGCAAAAGGGAGAGGGGAAAAGATTTTGCACTATGTGTTTTTATAAGGTGTGAGAGAAGCTAGTTAAATCTTGGAAGCAACATGTAATCATTATTCACATGGGAAATCACCAAAATTTTAAAATTTGAGTGTGTGTGTGCATAGTAGCCGCCGGCTACCTTAGGGCTAGAGGCATCATCATTTTTTTATATATTTTTATAACTTGTAAAACCTTTTTGTAAACCTTAAATTAAAAGTGACAATTTGACATATGAAATGTAAATATGTTAATTACATTAAACTGCAAGTTTGGCCAAGGTCGAGGAACAAAAGGCGTCGTAGTCCGAAAAATACAAATTATAATCATAAAAAATGATAACGGGGCGCGTCATAATTTACATGATGCCCAAAACGTTTAACGGTCGCGCAGTCAAACATTGACTCGCAAATTAATACAAATAAAAATTTCTCAAATCCGCTCGCAATAAAATACGAAAATAACTATCCATGACAATAAAAAATTTAAATGTCGACGTTCAATCACATGAACTCATAAAATAATACTTGCGACGCCGAATCCGAGATTGTCATACGCGTCATAAAAACTCGGGTTGTTACATTCCATCCACCTTAAAGGGAGCGCTGTCCCGATGCTCGGTTCCACTTACTCATCTCAACTTCGCTCGTGGTGAGACGACATCTTTGTCATCGAACGGGCTCACACTTTCACACACAACGAATACACGACATTATACTCGCCTTGACCATTCCGGATAGAAGGTCAACAAAACGAATGGAAATTCTACCAACAAAATCAACACATATTCGCAACCGTTCTCATCAAAAGAGACAAAATACACCATGGAAATATATCCGATATGAACAAAAATTTCACCGATCCTCAAGGGAATAACTCTAAAGCAAAAGATCAACCCAACTCAATTGGTGATAACGCCAACAAAACAAAAACAAGTTTCCCTCCTGGTCTCATTTAAGAATGCACCACCGGTTGCGAAAACAATTCGGAGTACACATGACTCCATCGGACGCACTAGCGCGCTATATAAGCAATAATCGCACAATCACTTAATCATACCATCGCACATTTATCATTTCATAATGACTTACATTTTAGTCTAGCTTTACTTAGGCACTTCATAGGCGACACGTGGGTAAGCGTACCCCGCCGATCTAATTCGCATAATACCATGCTTGCTAAATAGTCAAGCCGCATCAATTAATAAACCTTGGGTAGGAGTACCCATCCGATCCAAACCATATCAAACAATCACATAGAATCCGCAACATAAACGCCCACACTTAGCAATTAATGAGATGCATGAAAGACAAATTTCATGGAATTTAACGACGAAAATCTCGCAAGAAAACATACAATATCTAAAGACGAATCGAAAACAATCGAGAAAGCAATTGTTGGGACTTAAAGACTTCAAGATGATTCTGATAGTTACTATTGCTCAGGTATATATTAGTGATGTCAAGCATAACTTAGTACTGTTGGTGATACTAATGAAAATTATGCTAAGTAGTTAGTACTGGTAGTATAAAGTTACTACTGCTAGTTACTACTGTTAGTATAAAGTTACTGCTGCTAGTTGAAGTTAAGACTGCTTAGAATTGAAGACTGAAATATATGCTAAGTAGTTAGTGCTGTTGAATTACAACTGCTAGAAGAGTTACTACTGTCAGAAGGATAAAGACGAGTAAAGAGATAAGGATTGTTTAGAGAACAAGGATACTTACAAAGATAAGTATTGAGTTATTTTTGTAAAAGATATGTATAATGTATTTATTTAAGAGATTACATTTGCTTTTAGAAAAGATCATGATATATTAGAAAAGTATTGTAAGCCTTATAGGACTCCTTGGTGTATAAAAGGAGGTCCTAGGGTATAGAATTTAAGGTATCAAAAATGAGTCATTATCATAGCTTCAAGGTTAAGACTGCTTATTGTTTTGGTTATATTTCTGTTTGTCAAACATACATTGATGTTATTCTTCTTAGTGGTATAAACTAGATTCCGCATAGTTTATATCATATACACAAAGTTTCATTCTTAGTACCTTTAGATTTATCCAAGGATACTAAACCTTACATTAAGCTAAGGAGTTAAAGATCTATTCATTGGGATCAACAAGTGGTATCAGAGCTTGTTGTAAAGCTTTGAATAAGAAGAAATCAACAACACATACTAGATCTAATTCTCAGTGATAAGATAGAGGCATGAACTACTTCTATAAATCTGACTGGAAAACTCCCTATCCTCAACCCAAAGGATTATGATCTTTGGTTGATAAGGATAGAACAATAGTTTCTCATGACTGATTACTCCCTCTGGGAAGTAATTAAAAATAGTAACAAAGTGTAAAGAGAACTGTTGGAAAAACTAAGCAGGAATATGAACCTACTACTGCAGAAGAAAAGCAAGACATGAGGAATGAGATGAAATCTAGAGGAACTTTGTTGAGGGCACTCCCAAATAAGGATCAACTGAAGTTCTATTCTTATAAAGATGCAAAATTGCTCATGGAAGCCATAGAGAAGAGGTATGGAGGAAACAAAGAATCCAAGAAAGTTCAGATAACTCTACTCAAACAACAATATGAGAACTTTGCAGGACTAAGTTCAGAAACAATGGATCAAACTTTTGATAGGTTGCAAAAACTTATTAGTCAGTTGGAGATTCAAGGCGAATTTATTTCAAAAGAGGACATGAACTTAAAACTGTTGAGAAGTCTTCCATCTGAATGGAAGACTCATGCTTTAATCTGGAGGAACAAAGTAGAAATTGAAACCATCAGTTTGGATGACTTGTACAACAACTTAAAGATATATGAACTTGAACTTACAGGATCAAGTACAAGCCAAAATCTACAAAATATGGCTTTTGTGTCCTCTAACAGCACTAACAGCAATAGCAACAGCAACACAAATGAAGTAGATAACACTGCTTATGGAGTTAGTGCTGCTCATACTCAAAGTAATCCTACAACTGGAGATAACCTTAGTGATGCTGTGATCTGTGCTTTCCTAGTTAGTCAGCCCAATTCTCCTCAAATGTCATGAGAGGATCTAGAACAAATTAATCTTGATGACCTAGAAGAAATGGATTTACAATGGGAAATGGCCATGCTGACAATTAGAGCTAGGAGATTCATCAAGAGGACAGGAAGGAATGTAGATGTAAATGGTCAAAGAGTTGGATTTGATAGGTCTAAAGTGGAGTGCTACAATTGTCATAAATATGGTCACTATGCAAGATAATGTAGGGCTCCAAGAAATCAGAATAACAGATGAAAAGAGAATAGTAAAAGAACTGTGACAGTAGAATCTCCTACTAAAAATTCCTTGGTAGCTCAAGATGGAATTGGAGGGTATGATTGGAGCTACCAAGCTAAAGAAGAGCATCCTACAAACTTTGCATTGATGGCATTTACATCTTCAGGAAGTTCTTCCAGTTCAGACTCTGAGGTAGATTCTTGTTTTAAATCATGTCTAAAAGCTTATGCTACTCTCAAAGAACAATATGATAATTTGTCTTCAGATTACAAAAAGTCTCAATTTAATTTAGTATCTTATAAAGCAGGTTTAGAATCAGTAGAAGCTAGACTAGCTCACTATAAGAAAAATGAGGTTGTGTTTGAAGAAAGCATTAATGTTTTAAAACTTGAAGTAAAACTAAGAGACACTGCTTTAGTTGAAAACAAAAAGAAATTGGAAAAAAGCAAAAAAAAAAGAGATGAGTTAAAAATAACATTAGAGAAGTTTCAAAATTCATCTAAATCTTTAAATAATTTGTTGGAAAGTCAAGTCATTAACAAGTTTAAAACTGGACTAGGATACAATGCAGCTTCTTCTACTGCAGCTTCTCCTACAATAGAAAGATTTGTGAATTCATCTGAGATGTTAGAAAATCAGGAGTATAATAAGTCCAAATCTGATTAGGGATATCATGCAGTTCCCCTGCCTTTTACAGGGAATTTCATACATCGCAAACCTGATGTTGGGAATAAATCTTCATCAAGAGTTAATACTGCCAAGGTATAACTAACAGTACTAATGGAGTTAGTACTGCCAATACAAACTTAGTATTGTCAGAGTTAGTTAATACTGCTAGAAGAAAGGTTAATACTGCTGATAGTCAAAGCTGCTGACTTGGAGATAAGGATGCAATGAGATAAATATGGAATGTATATCTTTTATATTTTAGGAAGATTTGTATATGATTATAATTGTAATTGATCCTAAAAGTTCGATAGTTATCTTGTAAAGGACTCCTTGTGGTGTATAAAAGGAGATCCTAGGTTAAGGTTTTATATACGCTGAAGAGATAGAGATACATCTTAGAGAAAGATTGTAATAGCTTCAAGGTTGTAACCCTAGAACTACAAGAGTACTCGTATTATTGTCTATTTAATTGAAGCAGTTTGTTATTTAATCATTGTTCATCGTTTCGTTATGTTTCCATTGTTAAATACCTCTTGAGTATCAAAGTGTAGATTCCGCATACACTTTGATTATACAAACAAAGTCTAACCATTGTTATTTTGGATTCATCCAAGGTAACAACAACACTACAACGTTAAAGTATCGATCAAGGCTTAGGATCAACAGGTTGGTTATCAGAGTCTGTGCTTTGAAAACTTTAATCTTGAAGTAATGAACGTTGGAGAATATCGGAAACAATGCTTTGGCTCTAAGTTCCCATGCTCAAAATCGGGCGTAGTATCGAGATGTGGGAGATCAGGTTCAAAAAGTATTTTAGATCCAGGATTTCGCTTATGGGAGGTCATAGAGGAATGGGAATTCATGGGCTTACCTATTCCTGTAACAACTCCATCAGAATCAGGTACATCAACAGGAAAACCAAAGATGATTGTGCCCCTTCTACTATTGACGAAAGAAAAGCGTGTAAAAGATGATTTAAAGGCAAGAAGTCTACTGCTCATGGCACTGCCCAATGAACATCAACTTACCTTCGACCAGTATGTTGATGCTCAGTCAATGTTTGCTGCAATTAAAGCTCAATTTGGAGGGAATGAAGCAACAAAGAAGACACAGAAGGCTCTGTTAAAACAATCGTATGAAAACTTTAGTGATTCAAGCTCAGAATCACTTGATTCTATCTTCAACAGGCGTCAAAGGCTTGTTAGTAGATTGGCAATTCTGGGTGTGGTTACTTCTCTAGAAGATCTAAATGTAAAATTTTTAAGGAGCTTACCTTCTGAATGGGATACACATGTGGTAGTTTGGATGAACAAACCTGATTTTGATACTATACGTTTGGATGATTTGTACAACAATTTTAAAATTGTTGAACAAAAGGTTAAAAAATCTGCTGGTGCAAGCAATGATGATAAAAACCTGGCATTTGTAACTACTTCAGGTGCAAGCATTACTAATAATTATTATATGTTTAACTCTTAAGTTAGTTTGCTACCACAAAGGTTTAATAACTGCCACAACTGAAATTTGTAATGTTAGCTTTAGTGATGCCACGTGTATCATGCCTTTTTCTATCAATCAAACCACAAGGTCTCAAATAGTTCATGAAGACCTTGAGCAACCTGTATGATGTGATTTGGAAGAAGAAATGGATTTAAGTGGAATTGACACTACTAAGCATGGGGGCAAGAAGATCTATCAGAGAACTGGAAGGAAAATCATCATTGATTGGAAAGCGAGCAAACACTGATCGGTATGATAAATCAATGGTAGTTGTTTCAACTGCCATAAAATGGGACATTTTGCCAGGGAATGCAGAGCACCTAGGAGTAAAGACAACAGAAATTGAAATCAAGGTAGCTCAACAAAGGCAGTAAAGATTGAAGATGCTTCTGAAAAGGCAATGTGTGCTATAGATGGTGCTGGATTTGATTGGAGTGACATGGCAGAGGAAGAAATTCAGGTAAACATGGCTCTCATGGCATTCTTAAATTCTGAGGTAACAAATGATAAATCTTATTCAAAAAGTTGTCTAAAAAACTATAAAGATCTAATGAAAAAGTATAATGATTTGCTTGTTAAATTAGGTGATACAGATTTTAAAGCAGCCACATACAAAAGAGGTTTAGCAACTTTAGAAGGCCAAATTGTTAAATATAGAGAACATGAAGTTCGTTTCTCTTAGGAAATTGCTTTACTTAAAAGAAGTGTAGGTGGCAAAGAATATCAGATGGGATTATTAAGGTTAACTTGAAAGTTTAAACAAGAAAAAGGAGGGGTTAGTTTAAGATTGCATTTTGATAAATTGCTAAGGACTATATGTGAAATGTTAGAAGTCAAGATATCTGACAAAAGCAAGAAAGGAGTAGGTTTTCATGCTGTCCTCACCTCATCTTTGATTTCTTTATAGTCAACACCTTTAGACTTAATTCTTAATCAGGTCCTAAGAATTCAAAGAACCTACGAGGTTTTAATAAGTATGGTCCTAAGGATTCTAGTTTAAAGCCTACCATTGGTTGTGATAAAGAGTGAGATAATTCTAAGGAGAATATTGATGACTCTTTGGAACAACATCAAATAACTGATACTGAAACTAGCTTTGTTAAGTCTTCACTTAAGGTAGACAAAGATTAGAAAGAAAAGTTTTTCTATCTTGCTAATCATGTTAGGGAAGTAGAACCTAAGACAAGTTCAGATGAAGAATAATGATGCTCCAAGTAATAAGATTGGGTTTTGCAGATGATGAGGATGATGATGAGCCCTAACCCTAGGTTGAACAAGAAAAAATGATTTATACCTCTGCTAATAAGAAAGACGTTTGTATTAAACAGAAAAACCACGTTAAAAAGGTCAGTTTGGTATGCGAGAAGTACAGGTCATAAAGACCTAGGGTAAACCAAAGGAACTTGGATTTTATGTGTCAATAATCCAATCAGTTAGGGTTGTAACTTTGTGTTTAATAACAAGGCATGCTTTATTGTGGAAATTGTTGATCACTTCAATACGTGTCCTATACCAACAGAGGATAAAGATTAGTAAGTGGAAATAATTATAATAAAAGGGATAATGACTACTATTCTAAACCTCTCATCCAGTGCACACAACATATGCTCCAGAGCAGTTTTAAACAAAGACTGGCCTAATAAATCTTATTAAGTACTGCAAGGCCTGTTAAATACTGTTAAGGGTCTCGTTAAACATTGGTAGACCTGTTAGTCCATACTTGGTCTTTTAATACTGTTAGGCCTTTTTATACTGCTCACCCCAAATCAACAATTCATTGTGCTAGACCAAGGATATATTTTCAAAATCAAGCACAATTAACTCTTCAACGGGCCCTTATACAAGAGAACAACTCATAACAAACAAGTGTTTAATCAAAGGTCTTAAATCCTAGTAGGCCTATTTAGAACAACTGTTATACTGTCAGGGAAGGGGGGTGTAATGCTGTTAAGCCCTCAGCATGTTGGGTTTGAGGACCCTTCAAACCAAATGGTGGCATCCCTAGTTTTCAAAAAAAAATATAATTACATTGATGCACATGGCAGATCCAAGTCAGTAATGGCTTGGGTCCCCAAAGAAAACTAACTTCATAAGTTTTATGTGCAAAGCAATTCACAACTAAATGATAAAGGCTTTGTTGATAGTGGATGCTCAAGGCACATGACTGGAAACATAGTAAATTAGTACTGTTAGTTATATTTAAGACTGTTTGACAAAACTGTTACTTATAGTTAGTACTGCTAGTTATTTCTCATGTCTCTCTATGTTTAATCTGTTTAGTAACATTTAATACTGCTAAACAAGAAAAATGGTTAGATTATGTTTTTCTTGGTTTTGAGCTAACTCTTTCAGGATAAACAATGAAGTATGAAATTAGTTACTCAATGATGCATTATTTGAGGGGAGGAATGTTGTTTGTTCTTAAAAGTGTTGGTTTTAATACAATAAAACAATTGGTCATCGTTCACCATGTCTTAAGACTTCAAGATTGACTAGTCCAGAGCATAACGGCTACTGGTTAAAGAACTTCTCAAATCCGTTGTTGATAAGTTGATTTAGTTTACTCAAAACTATATGGTCATCAATGCACCAGTTTTACAATGAAAGCATTGGCTAGTCCAAGCAATCGGCTATTGGTAATTAGACTACTCAAATCGTTAATGGTTGGTGTTTGCAAAAACTTTACTTTATGTGATTTTTGTGAGTCAATTGGATAGAGAGAGTTGGTGAGCTTAAAAACAGAAAGAGAGATGTGTGAAAAACAGACAGAGTGCAAAGTGAGTTAAAAGAATTGAGAGATAAAATGTGAGCTTAAAAACAGAAAGTGAGATTGTGTGAAGCTATTTTTACATAATACAAACTTTAGAGTTTGTACTGCTTTTGGTGGAGAAGTTAATACTGCTAGGCTTATTTTAGTACTGCTAGACCAAATTTTGGTACTGCTGGATGACCATTAGTACTGTTTGAGCCCTAACAAAATTTTTTCATTAATAAATAGAGCCGTTGAGATATTTCCGCCAAATACCTATGATATAGGGTTTGACTAATTGGACTTTCGTGGACTTTTGTGATCTTTCTATATATACGTTTGATTTAATCATGATAAACTTAAATTACATTAAGTCGGTCAAACCATATCTCTACGTTTTCTCTATATAACTCTCAATTAACTTTCTTCAGCCTTTATATTTTCATAAACGATCATATCCCACATGATTACTCATAGTTGTATTCATGGCAAATTTGGAATTTTGTGACAAGCACAACATGGTAGCGTTTTTAGAGAAATCTACAGGAAGTGAAGGGTTTCATCAAGTCATCGATTTCCTAAATCAATGTAGCACAATTGGCTAATGCAATCACAAAAGAAGCCAGATGTTTTTATCTTCTTTTATCAAACAGTTTTGGTCGTTTTGCTGAAGCTACTAATGATGATAATGGAGAAGTCCAGCTTACTGCTACCATCGATGGTCACTCAATGACTATCACTGAAGCATCTTTAAGAAGACATCTCAAGTTGGATGATCATGATAGTGTTACTTCTATACTCAACTCGGAGATTTTTAAGCAGTTGGCACTCATGGGATATCACACAGATTCAGATAAGTTAACTTTTCAAAAAGGTGCTTTTTCACCTCAATGGAGGTTTCTTATTCACACTATTCTTCATTGGTCTTAGCTAAAGAAGATGCTTGGGATGCAGTTTAGGTAGTAAACATTTGCAATGTTGTTATCTGTTTAGCTACCAATAGGAGATATAATTTTTCTAGGTTGATTTTTGAGCATATGGTGTCAAATATTTCAAGCCCCCATAAGTTTTTAATGTACCCTAGGTTCATTCAAATATGCCTAGATATGCATGAGGAATCACTCATACAACACTCAGAAATATGTGGACCCTCTCTTAGCATCAAAGTTTTTAACAATATGAAGAGGCCTACAAAGGGATATTCAGGCCAAGAAGTTGTTTTATTCCCTACTATGCTAAAATATTTCATGAACTTCCTCTTCACTTTAGAATTCACATCCTCACCTTTCACATCACCGGAACCTTCAATTGACCACTACATGATCATACCATGTGTGTATCATTCCCATCACCAACACATCTCACAGGTAGCAGAACAACATTTCCTTACACCAATGAAATCCCTCTCCATGTTGTTCACTCACATGGAAGTGCTGAGGGTAGCTTGAAACTAAATGAATTGATGACTTTGGTTACCAAACTATCTGAGAAAATTGGCGTCTTGGAGGATGATTTGAAGAAGACCAAGCTAACTTACAGTGCTGCTGTCACTAAGCTCATTCTAAGGGTAAAGAAATTAGAGACTAAACTCAAGGCTGGGACAGCAAGGAAAAGAGCTCGGGTTGTCCTTTCTGAAGATGTTGAAGATGATTCTTCCAAACAGGGGAGGAAATTATCTGATGCAGATGTTCAATACAAAAGCAAAGCACTGAAACTTGAAACCTATTATTACAAGAAGTGACTCTCACTGAAGTCATTCAGATCAAGGACAGCAGTGTGACAAAGGGGGGGGGGGGGGGGGGGGGGGGGGCCCCCCCCCCCCCCCGGGGGGGGGGGGGGGGGGGGGGAGGTTCTGAAGTTTGTATACTGCTGGAGCAACAAAAGATACTGCTAGTGAAGTTCCTAGTGGGTAAGTATGCTGAGGTATAATATTTGTACTGCTGGAAAACTTTGTTACTTATAGAAGAAGGAGTGAAGAGGGGAATAAGGACAAGAAAAGACAAGCGAAAAAGACCCCACTAATACATTATTCAAAATTAATAATGACAGAGTCTGAGCCCAAGAAAAAGTCTAAGAAAGAGCTTGAACAAGAAAAGTTGAGTTTTGCTGAAGCCTTTAGACTGCAAGAACAAATGGATGAAGAACAAAGGGCACAGATTGCAAGGGATGAAGAAATTGCTAGACAATGGGATGAAGAGGAAAGGCAAAGAGCTATGTCTGAAGCCAAGTCATCTAAGAAGATAGATTGGAATGATCCTTCAGTCATAAGGTATCATGCTCTAAAGATGAAACCAAAGACAATTGCTTAGCAAGGGGATATTGGGTTAAATACTTGAAGAATCAGGGAAACTACAAGATTAGTGATTTCAAGGGAATGTCTTATAATGAGATTAGGCCAATTTTTGAAAAGGTTTGGGATTTTAACCAACATATTGAGCCTATGGATTTAGAGCATGGAAGTGAAAGGATGAAGTCTCCTGAAAAGATTGAAGAAGAAGATGTTGATACACAAAAGGAAATATGAAGAAGTTCTAAAGATTCTTGGAGCAAAAAGAAAGAAATCTCTTCCTAGAAAAAGCACAAGAAGTATTATTAAGAGATAAAAGGTAGAACTAGATGATGAGAAGGAAGATCTCAAAGGATATTTAGACATGGTTCCAAGAGAAGATGTTGCAGAAGATGTTGAATCTCTATCTACAAAGTATCCAATTATGGATTAGAAGACTTACACTTTGTTAGAAAACTTCATGTACTACAAAATCATCAGAGGAGATGGAAGCTCAAAGAACTACAAGATTCTAAGTGAGATGTTATATGATTTTGATAGACAAGATATAATGGAGTTTACAGGCTTGTCAAGAAAGGTACAGTTCCTCAAAATAGCTGGTTATGATTTAATGATGTGGGTTCGATGAGAGGACTTGAATACACTTTTGAGCCTGATGAGGAGTAGTGAAATTTGGTATGCATCAGAATGGGTATTATCTTATAGTTGGAGTTTATATGATCTATGTGGTAGTTCATATACTGCTGATGCAAAATGGAATTGCCATTCATATGCTTACAGAGAAGAAGTATCCTCTAAGTCAAGAAATGCTATCTGAGATGCTGGTAAGTGGATTGGAGGTTGATCATGAAAGTTACAAGCATATGAAAATACTAAGTTATCAGTTACAAGTGTAAGAAGTAAAAAAGTGTTTTGAAAGAATCATCCTCAAAAGACAAGAAGATTAATCCAGAAGAAACTTAGATTTGAGATAAATCACAATGTTTAGGGGAGGGATTGTTGGATTAAATCTTCATCAATGATTAAATACTGCTAAGGTAGAACTAACAGTAACTAATGGAGTTAGTACTGCCAGTACAAACGTAGTACTGTCAGAGTTAGGTTAATTCTGCTAGAAGAATGGTTACTACCGTGAATTGGTCAAAGCTCCTCGATTGGATACAAAAGGTCTCAATTTAATTTAGTATCTTATAAAGCAGGTTTAGAATCAGTAGAAGCTAGACTAGCTCACTATAAGAAAAATGAGGCTGTGTATGAAGAAAGCATTAATGTTTTAAACCTTGAAGTTAAACTAAGAGATAATGCTTTAGTTGAAAACAAAAAGAAATTAGAAAAAGCAAAAAAAGAGAGAGATGAGTTAAAACTAACATTAGAGAAGTTTCAAAATTCATCTAAATCTTTAAATAATTTGCTTGAAAGTCAAGTCATTGACAAGTTTAAAACTGGACTAGGATACAATGCAGCTTCTTCTACTGCAGCTTCTCCTGCAGTAGAAAGCTTTGTGAATTCATCTGAGATGTTAGAAAATCAGGAGTATAATAAGTCCAAATCTGATAAGGGATATCATGCAGTTCCCCTACCTTTTACAGGGAATTTCATACCTCGCAAACCTGATCTAACATTTATGGATGAAATAGTTGAAAGTGAGAATATGGATGTTACTACTGTTGTTACACCTAGTAATGTTAAGACAGTTGAGTCAAATCTTGAGTCTGCTGGTGTAAAAAGTAATGGTGATGCAGTAGAACCTAAAACTGTTAGGAAGAACAGCTTTAGACCTCCAGTCATTGAGGATTGGAATTCTGATGATAAAAGTGAGGTAGAATTTATACCTAATGTTGAAAATAAAACTGTTAGACCTAGCACTGAAAAGATAAAATTTACTAAGTCTGCTAAGGAAACATCTAAACAAAACAAACATTATCCTAGAGGGAACCAAAGAAACTAGAACAATCTTATGTCCCAAAGACTAGGAAGTGACTTTAAAATGATAAATAAAGCTTGTTTTGTTTGTGGTAGTTTTGAGCATCTTTTTTATGTATGTGATAAAAAGGTTATAAGACCATTGTGGAATAACTCAAATAGGGTGAATCATAAGAACTTTGCTAATAAAATGACTCACTCTCACCCTAAAAGAAAATTTGTTCCACAAGCAGTACTAACCAGGTCTGGCAAAATTAATACTGCTGGTGCAAGTGTTAATACTGCTGTCAGACCAGTTAATACTGCTAAATCAAAACCAACTGTGAATCATCCTAGATCAATAACAAATTCTTTCAAAAAAGGGATATTCATAATTCATAAGGCCATTTAACAAGTATTCATCAAACCAAAACAACATTTTCAATAAAAAGGTTAATAATGTCAGGGTAAAAGGTACTACTACTAGGGATAAAGCAGTAGTAAGTGAAAACAAAGGAAATGGGGTTGATGCTGTTAAGGCCTCAACATGCTGGGTTTGGAAAGCCAAAAATAGTAGTGCATCAAATACTTTCAAGAAATATTCTTACATTGATGCACGAGGCAGATCCAAGTCTATAATGGCTTGAATCCTTAAAAGAGTCTAATTCTCTTATTTTATGTGCATGGCAACCCACGGCAGAAGGAGTATAAGGAAAAAGGAGTTATTGATAGTGGTTGCTCAAGGCACATGACTAGAAACAAATGCTATCTTACTGAGTATGAAGATTATGATGGCGGATTTGTTTCCTTTGGAGATAGTAAAGGTAGAATTTATGGAAAAGGTAAAATCAAAATAGGAACATTGGATTTTAATAATGTGTACTTTTGTAAGGAGCTTAAGTATAACCTGTTTAGTGTGTCACAAATTTGTGACAAAAAGAATAATGTTCTTTTTACTGACATTGAAGGTCTTGTCTTATCTTCTGACTTTAAGCTACTTGATGAAAGTCAAGTTTGCTGAGAGTTCCAAGAAAGGATAACATTTACAGTGTTGACCTAAAGAGTGTTATTCCCACTTAAGGTTTAACTTTCCTCTTTGGTAAGGCCACAATTGATGAATCCAATTTATGGCACAGGAGGCTTAGGCACATTAACTTCAAAAATATTAACAAACTGGTTAAGGGAAACCTTGTAAGAGGTTTACCCTTAAAGATTTTTGAAAATAATCATTCTTGTGTTGCTTGTCAGAAAGGAAAGCAACACAAAGCCTCTTGTAAGACCAAACTAGTTAACTCAATCAGCAAACCCTTACATATGCTTTATATGGACTTATTTGGTCCTATAAATGTTAAGAGTTTAATGAAAAAGTCTTATTGCCTAGTTGTCACTGGTGACTATAGTAGATTTTCTTGGGTATTCTTTTTGGCTACTAAGGATGAGACTAGTGGGATATTAAAGACCTTCATAACAGAAATTGTTGATCCCAATAAATAGATCTTTCTAGCCTGTTAAGGGTGGTAGCTAATCTGTATAGATCCAAACTAACTACAAGAGAAACAATGACTATGAACAATATAAGTTATGCGGAAACTAACTTATAAAAAAGTTATCAAACAACTTATACTGCTAAAAGATAATGAATAAAATAAACTTTGATTAGTATTAATCTTTAATCTGCAAGGTTACAGATTACTAACTAGAATATTTGTGAAAACATTTATCTCAAGACTAATGCCTTACGTTTCCCTTTTATACACTAAGAAACCCTAATGACTTACAAAATGCGTTAAGTATCATGCATATCTAATTCTAATATATCTCAACCATATCAACTTAAGCATAATATCTATATATGCTAGCAATTAGCATAACTTACTACCTAACAGTACCAACTCAAAACCTGGCAATACAACTAACAAAGTAACTGTGCATACTAACTAATTGTAACTAATAGTACTAACTTCTTAGTCTATTTTCTTGAATCTTTAGCATTCTTCATCAGCAGCACTAAGTAGAACTAGCAGTATTAAGTTGTATAAGTAGCAGCACTAAGTTATAGAAACTTCTAAAACCCAACAATCCTCCCCTAAACATGATGTTCACTTGTTAACCTTCATGTTTCTTCAGTTTGAGCTTCTTGAACACTAAGAGGATGTATCCAAACACACTGCTACTCTTTAATCTGCTCTTTGATAAACTTGAACTCTTTTGTTACTACTTAAACTTGAAATTCTACACACATACTTCTAGTCTTTGTCATCATCATAACATCTCAGCAACTCAGCAACACAGCAATACCAACTAAGTTGGCCATGTAGTTTTTGGCAAACTACCAGCCATAAACGGATTTTGATATTTTTCTAGAGCGCGCAATATTCCGTTTGCTCAGTAGATAGCGAAAATGAAAATTTTTTTATTTTTTTTACATCGCAATAACATGGTGCATTGATAACCATATAGTTTTGAGTAAACTATCAACTATTAATGGATTTGAGATGTCTTTACCAAGAGCCGTTTGCTTTGGACTAGCCAACTCTTTACTGTAAAGCATGGTGAGTTGAGAACCAAATAATTTTTTGGCAAACTATCAGCCATTAACGGATTTGAGAAGTCTTTACCAGAAGCCGTTTGCTCTGGACTAGCCAGTTCTTGATGTCTGTTAGACATGGTGAACTGATGACCATTTGTTGTGTGGTAATGAAACCAACACTTAAAGATCCTTCTTTCCTCCACCATGGCTTCTAGCTTCATACTTTCAATCTTAGTACTGTCAGTACTAAGTTTTGGCCTGGCAGTACTAAGTTTTGTCCTGCCAGTATTAACCTCTCAATCCTCATCCCAAAGATCATAATGAACCTTAACATCATTTTCCAAACTGTACAACAAATCAAACTACCATTTTGCCTCCCCTGAACTTGTGATTTGCCATTAAATCTTCAAGTTTCTTCTAATGTACTCTGCTGAGGATGCTTCCAAACACTTTAGTTCCTTGGTCTGTTTGCTATATTGTAGATTTTTATCAAAAGCTCATCTGCCATCTCTGACTGTTGATCCACTCTTAGCTTGTTACATAGCATCAAAGTTGCAAGTCCCTTTGTCAGTGGATAATCCTTTTCAACCAGCATGAATATATCTTGTCCTTTCTCTGTAGATACATGATGAACTGCACACATATCATATAACCACCATTTCAAAGGATCATGCATATATTTCTGAAGTTCTAAAAGATTTTCTGCATCTGGTTCAAATAACATCTTTAGTTCAACCCACAATTCTATCTCTTTATCTTCAGTAAGTCCTGATGAGTTGTATCTTTCTTGAACTAAGCTCCATAATTTGACCAGATCATCCCTGTCAAAATTCTTAAGCATGTCTTCAAAAACCTGATACATCTCTGTGTAATTGCCTACTCTGATGATTTTCCAAAATTGCATAGTGTCTTCAGAGTAAACTTCCCATCCAATTATTGGTATTTGGTTTGAAAGCTCAACATTTATCCTTCTCTGGATCTATATAATTACCATTTTGATTAAAGGCTGATCTTAAGACAATTCATCTGTTTTTGTTCTTCAATCTGGTTTGCCCTTGAACTGACTCTAATCTCTTCAGTTCTTTGTCTTTTAGCAGGTTTTGCATTCAACATCTTTGACCCTGCTCCTTTTAGTCTTTGATCTTCTTTTTTCAAATCCATTACACAAATGAATGAACTTGATCCCATACTTTTTCAAAGATTGGTCTTATATCATCATAGCTCATTCCTTTGAAATCTTTCATCTTGTAGCCTCCCTGATTCTTCAAGTACATAATCATATTCTTCCTGACTTCAGCTACAGATCTAGGTCTATTTTGAAGTGCATGATACCTTATTACAGAAGGATCATTCCAATCAATAACATGAGCAGTATCAACTTCAGCTACAGCTTCTTTCTTTCCAGCTTTATCATATTCTTCTTGTAATTGTTTAGCAATTTCAGCATCTCTTGCAATCCTTTTTCTTTCTTCCTCATCAATCTGTTCTTGTAATCTAATGGCTTCTTCATGACTAAGCCTTTCTTGTTCTAGTTGCTTCTTGGACTTCTTTTGAACAGATTCATCTTCAATCATGATTGCTTTACCTTTATCTTTCCTCTTCTCTGCACTCCTTCTTATATATACCAAATTTGCAGCAGCAATACTAACCTCAGGAGTTGCACTAACAGTACTAATTGGTACACTAGAAGTATTAAGTGTAGTATCAGCAGTAGTAACCTCTTGTTCCCTTTTTTCACCACTTCCTTGATCTTCCACAAGCTCAGTAGGTTCTTCTACTAATTCAACAGTCTCTTCCTCTTCTAGTAATACCTCAATATCATCACTAATCTTCTTTCTCTCTTTCTGTTTTTATGCTCACACATTATCTCTCAATTCTTTTTGCTCACCAATTCACTCTTTCTGTTTTTTACATAACTCTCTTTCTGTTTTTAAGCTAAAAATTTCTCTCTATTCTTTTTGCTCACCAAGTTACATAATTTTGTACAAATTCCATCAATTCCATTTGTTGCATACTGTCCTCCCCATAATTTATGCTTTAGGGATTAAGCATCCACTGTCAAAAAAAAAATTTCCTGTATCTTTTAAAGCAACTTGTGGATCACCCTGCATATCAAACAAAAGAGAATTAGTTTCTCTTAGGGACCCAAGCCATTGCTGACTTGGGTCTGCCTAGTGGATCTTTAAAATTAACATTTTTATTAGAGTTTGATCCACTATTGTATTTGGAGACTTTGTTCCAGTAATGTCTTTTGGGTCTCCAATTACAACCTGCTGAGGCCTTAACAGCAGTTTCCCTATAGCCCCTAACAGCACTAACTGTTTTGTCCCTAGCAGTATTTACTTTATGATTTGTAAAATTTGCTTTTGGTGTTGTTGATATATTAAATGGTCTTCTAATAGGTGAATGAGACTTATAAAAGTTATTTCTTTGTCTGATTTCATTCACAATGGGTCTAGCAGTATTAACTTTTCTAGTAGTACTAGTTTCTGCTGCTTGACTAAAAGGATTTTGTCTAGCAGTATTAACTGAAAATATGCCAGTTTTAGTTAGTACTGCTTTTGGAACAAACTTGTTTTGATGATTCAATCTTTGCACATTGTTCCATACAGGTCTATTCTCCCCTTGACCAGTACCCTTACCCTTTTGTTTGTTCAATTCAACCTGTTTAGCCATTCTTTTCTCATGGAAGTCACAATCTCTAATAAGATGGCTAAAGCTACCACATACAAAACATGCCTTTTTAGTGAAACCATATCCCAAACCCAGCCTTTTGGACATTGAACCATTCCAGTCTCTCTTGTTAACTTTAGGACTTGGACTACATGTGTTTTGTTCTTTAACAGTTTCCCTAGGAGTTTTTACATGCTCAACAATATTAACAAAAAGAAAAACTAGGTTTTTCCTGTTCTTTTGAAGGTTTAGTCACATATTCATCATCACTGTCTGACTCATACTCCTCAATGATAGGAGCATCAGACCAAACTTTAGGTTGACTAACAACTTTGGGTTCAACTACAACTGGTTCAGGCACAGATTCAAGTGTTTCTACACTAGAATTGGTTTCACAAGAGTCAAAATCACTAGTCTTAGCATCAAATTCACTAGTTTTAGACTGTTTTGGACCATATGTAAAATTTGATTCATCTATTCTGTTGATCCCAAGCCTTGATCGATTCTTTACCTTGTAAAGTGTATGTTACCTTGGATGAATCTAAAATAACAATGGTAGAGACTTTGTTTGTATATCAAAGTGTATGCGGAATCTACACTTTGATACTCTAGAAGTATTAATCAATGAAACAGTACTAAACAATAAATAATGAATAAAACACAAAATGCTTCTACAAAAGATACAAGTCTAGTAAGAACCTCTCAAGCATATTAATAGATAGACTAATGGAATTACTAGGTGAATCCCAGCGGTTTTGGAGGTTGAGACTCCCCAAAAGCGAAGCTTGACCCATCAACCCTACATCATCTTGGGCATGCATCCTAGCACGCCGTCCAAATCTCTGGATAAACCTAAGCTCATGCAAATTGTAGGAATGCTTTCTTCTACACCATTCCTGATAACACAACACCGAAAGTGTTTTTTGTCTCCGAGTGTCTCAAACCGCCTTCTTTTTTTATTCCTTTTTCCATCCTCATCCGTCTTCTTCTGTTCTTTTTCTTCTCACTTAGTCACTCTGCCTCAAACACCCCGTAAATGTACCTCATGACCCAAATCTACGATCAAAGTATCCATACGCCTGTTTTTAAACTTACGATATGTTCAAAATTGTTAGCTCCATCTTCAGCTCGGCGTTCTCTTCTTCATATCTCTCCAAATATTTCTACATTGTAGTAATGGATTTCTCGTATTAACATTCAACTCTCTTATTCTCATGTTCACTGTAGATAAAATGGTGGAAATGGAGATACAGGAAAAGGGACCTCCCACCTCAAATGTACTACCAAGTAGGTGGCATCTCGAGGGCCACGCTAGCTCAACGATAGGAACCCAGCCAGTCCATCAGTGTATGATGAAGAACTCAGACAATGGCGGATAGGGTAATTAGGACCTAACCAGCACAACCGGTGAGTAGTAAGGAGGTGCGTTTCTCTCAGCACTCAGCCTCTAACTCATTTCATGATCCTCTTTTTGGATTACCTCATAAAACTCTTCCCTCAGGCTCCCTCACTGAGGGTCTTCTTAGACTCTTCCTTGGGAATGTTAAACAACTGAGTGGGATGATGGTGGCACGTCCATAATGCTACAATATATAATGAGCAAATTTATGTAATCATTTATAAAATTAAAATTTTATAAATTAGGCGGCGATGCTTTTATAATAAACATCAATAATTAGAATGGTCAACATATATTTAATTGGACCTGATATGATTAATAATAACGATACGTAAAAGATAGACGTTAGAGATTGGAAAGTAAGCCAGTATTATATGTTTAATACATAATGAATAATCGAGGAAGTAAATAAGGATCACGGGAGTTGCCAGTGCGCAGGATATCAAACATAAGGCGGGGGGAAATGCAAAGGGATTCTGCATTTTTTGAAAAATAAAGAAAAAAAAACTATTTTCAATTCCAGGTATATAGATAGGTTTTGAAAAATGGACCCAGTCTCTCTATGACCTTGATCTTTCTACCTAATCTGTTCTAACACACCTCCCTCAAAATCTGGACAGCTGCGGAACAGGTAGACATTTGGGGGCGACGTCTCATGAGCACACTAACAATCATGTTTAGTTGAGACAAGAACCGTGTCGAAAGGGGTGTTCGTTGTTTGGCAGGTATAATTATTTGTCCACATTCTGTCGGTTGCCTGATTTTTAATGTAAAGCGACTCAGCTAGTTCAATAGCTTTGGTCCAACAACAGTTGCAAAATGACGATAAGAAGTTCCTAAAGTTAGTTCAACGCAGTTAAACTAAGGTTGTTCTCAATGAGGGTGATACGATTTGTTTAGAGATAACAAGTTTGACAATTATGCATCGATCAAAAGAAAGCACATAATCCATCTTCAAGATATCCCCGCAGCTCCCATCCAGAAATCACACCTTAGGACCTGAGATTAAAACATGCTAAAACGTCAACAAAATTGTTGAGTGAATTCATAGGTTTAACATATTGTTAGCCATTATTGTATGGAACCACATAGATTTAGTAGTGTACTGACAAGGAAAACTAATTTCACCACAGTCTAGATGAGAAACAATATTTTATTGCCCTAAGCTCATGTACACCGAACGCCGTTAACGCATGCATTGTAATCAAACCAATAATCGAGGTTTGTGCCTCACACAAGGATGATATTTACAGATGCTGCACAAAACATTTCTGAATTTCCTTCTCAATGTTAAATGACGTACGCTGGTTATCTAGGAAAACCATATGCCAGATGGGGATTGTCAACGTACCGATAGGATTCTATCCACAAACTCAAGTTTACCCAACAAGTATTTAACCGGTTTCATGATAGAGAAAAGGGGTCTTGTAGCGAGAGAAGGGATATCGTAGGCACAATAGTACCAATCAAGAAATGCATATCAGTTTTGAAATGTACCTTGTGTCCAAGAAATCAAGCATGTATTCTCCCCCGTATTTAATATAACATGTAATAGGAAAAAAAGGGGCCTATTGAAAAAAATCTCACCTTAAGCGATTTCGGCGCAAAATTAATAAGGTAGGAGCTGAGTAATCGGACACCCTATGTGAACCTAAAAATAAACAGGCGCGACGCATTGTGATGAAATTTAGTACTCCCATCAAATTATTATCGCGACACGATTGAAATGAAATATGAATAGGACCAATTGTTAAATTATTTTTATTTGACGATACAAGTATGGCTTGCGTCCTATTCTGTGATAGCGAGGCTTAATCCAAAACCCAAGCCTATCAATCGTGAAATAATGTGTTTCCTAATGTTTCTATGACTTGTCATCTCAACCACTAACTTCAACAAGTCTCTAACCTTAGTCTTATTCTAACTTAACCTATTTATTATAGACCAAAATATTACGCATAAAATTTTTACTCATCTTCTGATAGAGTGTTATTTTAAAATCCAGTAAGTAAAGATTTGAGGTGTAACAAATCGTGGATTATATCACGTATACTAGGTGTGAGAGTACGAGGTGCTGTATTTTCTAGAATAATGTAGGGCTTCGCTACAATAAAAGAACTTTCCAAGTACAGCTAGATAGAAAGTTACTAGATGTTTGGTCTAGCTACCTCGTTGCTAATACTCTCTCAGTGCATGTATTTATGATTATTTACGTCTTTACATTTTTTGCAGTTTATCTCCACTAAACGTATAACAATGAAGGAAAAATAAATGTAGGGGCTCATAATTTAAGTTGACTCGATACTTGGAAATCTTGAGGTTTCAAAAGAGGGTGCTTTCTATTAAACTTCTAACTTACTCCAAAGGTTTTCAAATTAAGGTGCGCAAAATGGCCCATTTAGAAAAAATGACCATAACTCAACCATTGTTTGAATTAGTTAACGACTCCAACCAAACCGTCAATTTTAACTTAATACAATACACCGGGTCAAAATTGGAATTACCGCAGACTTCCAAGTGCCAAAAATTTTCCGATATCACTCAATTCTATCAAATATTTCCAAAACTAGTCCCAATTTAAGAGTGACATTTTTTTTGTGGCTCCGCACAGCAATGGAACACAGCTTTAGAAAAAAACTATGCGATGCGATTGTTGATCACGCCTTGATCGTTCTTTACGTTGTAAAGTGTTTTGTTTCCTTGGAGAATAACCAAAATAACAATGTGAGACTTTGTTTGTATATTCAAAGTGTTTGCGGAAATTCTTCACACTTTGGATACTTCTAGAGGTTGTATCAATGGAACAGTTACCAAACAAAGAACAAATGAACAAAACACAAACTGTACTACTTCTCCTAATATTATTATTATGTAATTGTTTTTGAATGAAGCTACCGATGTTAGCTGCTTTGGTTGGTAACTGAGGGGTTATCAAACTCCATATGAGGCGTTTTGACTGGTTCTTTCGCTCTATGATGTATCTTGCTCATTTATCGACTTAAGCGTATGTAATAACCTTAACCTAGGATTCTTTATACACCACAAGGAGTTCCGCTTCTTGACACGGATAACTTACCAACTTTGTAGGGTCACATAATAACAATTTGTTTTTAAATCTATATCAAATCGTTGCCTAAATATAAAAGATATACATTCCATTACTATTATCTATTGATCCTATCTACACAAGCCAGCATCTTTATTCCACAGTCAGGCTCAGTTATTTTGAGAAAAGACACTGCATATCCAGCTTAGCATTTGTATAACGTGTTTTTCGTATGTCGCTAGCAATGTATTTATATTGATCATTTGATACGCGCGCAGTTTGGCAGTCACGTTAAGGTTGTTTTGTGTGGAGCATGGCGAAAGCTGTCTAGTGGAATGAGCGGACTCCATTGTTCGTTATTAGGGCATGGTTAAAGCTTTGGCTGCGCTAGGTGTTTAAAGACTGTCTGGTATGAAGATGTTGAGTATTCTCAATTAGGTAGCCATATATAGTCCTCCCCCTGAATCTGGTGATTTGTTCCTTCTAATATCATCAAGTTTGTCCTGAATATTAACATCTTCTAGTCTTCTTCTTTGCTCGATGTTTCTTTCATACATTCTTTACTTCTGCTAACTTGAGATCTTATATACCTTAGAAGTTTAAAAGCCTTGATCTCATGATCACGCCTTCCAATCTTTTACGTAACATCTCGTTGGATGAGAAGACATTGTCTTGACGTTAGAGTGAGATATGTCTTCTTGTTTCTCGCAGTGTGATGTAAGGATAGGCTATTTAATAGAGACCATATTTGTGACAGTCGCAGTAGGAGAATAGAATGGTGAATGGATTCAGACGAGCTCGCACATAAGAAGATCTTTTTAATAGATCTTCAACGATTTAATCGAGAGTTGATTTATATTTCATGTTGATTCTTCATATTTCATTTCTTCTTCGGGCTCAAATAAAAGTATGCAAAATTTCTCCCCAATGCATCAATCTATGTCTATCCTTACTGTCTTGAAGCACTATCCCCTTTCTTTGACTAGCCTAGGTAAGTCATAACATCTTTCGGATCAAAGTCTTTAAGGCATCTCACTACAAAACCTCTATAGTATCTTGGAATGCATCTCCTAAAGATTTGATATTACATGAAATTTTCTGTCAGAACAAAAGTATTGTAATCCACAAGTGGATACTTTATAGATTATAGAATCGAATTTATAGGACATCTTCTTCTTGGTGATTATATCTAAATTATCCTTTGGAACGTTCTTCCTTCTCTGCATCTTCTTCTATCTTTTTATCTCCTTTAACTCGAACTCTCTTTGTAGCTTTTTAATTAGGGAAGAGATTTCTTTTGCTTTTTTGCTTCAAGATTCTTTAGGGAAACTCTTTCATTTCCTTTTGTGTATCATATCTTCTTCTCAATCTTTTCAGGAGACTTCGATCCTTTTCACTGCCATACTCTATATCCATAGCGTCAACTATGTTGGTTGAAAATCCCAAACCTTTTTCAAAAAATGGACCTAATCTCATTATTATGACATTCATTTGAAATCACTTAAATATTGTAGTTTCCTTGATTCCTTAACAGAATTTAACCATATTTCCTACCTTGCTTGGGCAAACTGTTCTTTGGTTTCATATTTAGAGCATGATACTTATGAACTGAAGGATCCATTACAATCTATCTTCTTAGATGACTTCGGCTTCAGACATAGCTCTTATGCCCTTCCTACTTTCGCAATCCCGCATTGTCTAGCGCAATTTCTTCTCCTTGCAATCTGTTGCCTTTGTTCTTCATCCATTTGTTCTTGCAGTACTAATGGCTTGCAGCAAACGCAACCTTATTGTTCAAGTCTCGGTATTAGACTTTTTCTTGTGGCCTCAGGCCTATGTCATTATTGCTTTTACCCTTGTTTTTTCTAGTTCCTCTTTCTCTTCACTCCTTTCTTTCACTAATAAGTAATAGTTCTTCTAGACCGAAGTACTTATATTTGCCTCAGCTAGTACTAACCACTGGAAACTTCCATTAGCGAGTATCTTGTTGTTGCTCCAGCAGTACTAAACTACAGATTTTCGATTTCTCATACTTCCTTGATCTTGAATGCACCTTCAGTGGAGAGTCACATCATATAAATAATAGGTTCAGTTTCTGTGCTTGCTTTTCTTGACCTCCGCTCAGATAATTTACCTCCCCTGTTTGGAAGATAATGTATTCGAACATCTCATCATTCTTCAGAAAGGATACCAACCGAGCTCCTTCCCCTTGCTTTCCCTGTTTTGACTTTGGTTACTCGAACTATCTATAATCCTAAGAATAAGCGTTAGTGAAAGCAGTAACTGTCAAGTTTTCTTTGTCTTCCTTAAATATCCTCAAAGATTTCCAATGCGCTCAGATAGTTTGGTAAATCCAATGTGCATCAATTTCGCATTTAGTTTCAAGCTACCAGCTCAATTTCATGTGAAATGGTAGAACAGCATAGCAAAGGTGATTTATGGGTTGTTAGAACATGGGTACGCTGCATAAGGTAAAGTTTAGGTTCATAAGTAGTGCAGTGGAAGGTTTCAGGATTGATTGTGAAGTAATGCATGTGATCACGGGATGGTGATCGTATCAGGTGTAGGTGAAAGTGCAGGTGAGTGTGTAGGTGAGGGATGTGATTCTGGAAGGTGAAGTGAAGGTCAGAAACTTTTAGCTTAAGTAGGGATTAAGAAAGCTCAACTTATTGGTTGAATATCTCCTTTGTAGGCCTCTTTATGTTGTTAAAAACTTGATGCTAAGAGAGGGTACAGAGTATGATTCTTGTTGTGTTGTTGAAGTTGTTTCCTCTGTATGTTAGGCATATTTGAATGAAGCCACTTGGGTACATTAAAAATTATGGGGGCTTGAATATTGGACCACCATATGCTCTCAAAGTATCAACCTCAGGAATAAATTTTTATCTCATATTGGTATCTAAAAGATAACAGCAGTTGCATGTTACTACTAAATGCTCCCAAGCAGTCTTCTTTGGGCTATGAACAATGAAGTATTAGTGTGGATTAGAAACCTCCCATTGAGGTGTAAAAAAAACACCCTTTTGTAAAGTTAACTTATCTGAATCTATGATCAAAAGTTCTTTAATGTTTAATCTTCTATTGCCATTGATCTTGTGATTTCATCCATGGAATGATCTAGGGATCCTACAAGATGTCTTCTTAAGGCGGCTTCAGTGATAGTCTTGGATTGACCATCAATGATAGCAGTGATTGTTACCTCCCCATTAGTATCAGTAAAAGCTTCAGCAGTTCTCTAAATTTGTTTGATGAATGAGATATAGATTTTTGGCTTCTTAGTGAGAGCATAGCTGATATGACATTGACTTAGGAAGCCAATAACTTGATGAAATCCCTCACTCCCTGTAGACTTTTCCAAGAATGCAGCCATATTATGCTTATCACAAAATTCCAAACTAGCCATGAGTAAAAAGATGATTAATTATGTGGGATATGATCGTTTAGGAAAGTATGAAGGCTGGAGAAAGTTAATTGAGATTATTTAGAGAAAACGTAGAGATATGGTTTGACCGACTTAAAGAAATTTGAGTTTATCATGAGTAAATCAAGCGAATATATAGAAAGATCATGAAAGTCCAATTAGTCAAACCCTATATCGTAGGTATTTGGCGAAAATATCTCAACGGCTCTAATTATTAATGAAAAATTCTGTTAGGGCTCAAGCAGTGCTAACGGTCATCCAGCAGTACCAAATTTGGTCTAGCAGTACTAAAATAAGCCTAGCAGTATTAACTTCTCCACCAAAAGCAGTACAAACTCCAAACTTGTGTATCATAAAAAAAACTTCACACAATCTCTCTTTCTGTTTTTAAGCTCACATTTTATCTCTCAATTCTTTTAACTCACTTTGCACTCTGTCTGTTTTTCACACATCTCTCTATCTGTTTTTAAGCTCACCAATTCTCTCTATTCTTTTGGCTCACAAATTCACACAAAGTATAGTTTTTGGCAAACTACCAGCCATTAACGGATTTGAGTAGTCTTTACCAATAGCCGTTTGCTTTGGACTAGCCAATGCTTCATTGTAAAAACATGGTGCATTGATAACCATATAGTTTTGAGTAAACTATCAACTATCAACGGATTTGAGAAGTCTTTACCAGTAGCCGTTTGCTCTGGACTAGTCAATTCTTGATGTCTATAAGACATGGTGAACTGATGACCATTTGTTGTGTGGTGTTAAAACCAACACTTTTAGGAACAAACAACATTCCTCCCCTCAAATAATGCATCATTGAGTAACCAATTTCACACTTCATTGTTTATCCTGAAAGAGTTAGCTCAAAACCAAGAAAAACATAATCTAACCATTTTTCTTGTTTAGCAGTATTAAATGTTACTAACAGGATTAACAGTGAGACATAGAAATAACTAGCAGTACTAACTATAAGTAACAGTTTTGACAAACAGTTTTAAATATAACTAGCAGTACTAATTATAACTAGCAGTATTAATTTACAAAGACTTAACAGTACTAACATTTAACAAACTTTACAAAAACAAACAAGAGATATGGGCATTAGGGATTTAGCATTCCAATACTTGAGACCAAGTACTGAAATCTACCAGCATCAAAACCTTTTGTAAGAAGATCTGCTACATTATGTTCAGTGTCAATCTTAGCCATTTGAATCAACTTTTTAGCATTGCAGTCTCTTATAAAATGATGCCTAATCTCTATATGTTTTGTTTTAGAATGTTGAACAGGATTTTCTATTATGCAGATAGTACTATTATTGTCAATATAAATAACAGTATTCATGAAATTGTACCCATAGTCCAGCAGTTGGTTTTGTATCCAGAGAACCTGTCCACAGCAACTTGCAGCAGCCACATATTCAGCCTCAGTTGTAGAAGTGGCAACTACAGTTTGTTTCTTGCATTGCCAAGAGATCAGCCTATTTCCCAAAAACTGACAACCTCCAGTGGTTGACTTCCTATCTTGTGTAGCTCCAGCATAGTCACTGTCAGTGTAAGCAACTAATTCCAATGGAGAATCCTTAGAATACCAAAGTCCTAAAGATGGTTTTCCTTTAAGGTATCTAAAGATTCTCTTAACAGCTAAGAGATGGGATGTCTTTGGAGAAACAACTTGAACTTGCACAATGCACATACTGCAAACATGACATCTGGCCTGGATGTTGTAAGGTACATCAACATCAGCAGCATCTCCATCTTGAACCAAAGGCTTTTCCAAATCTATAAGAGTAGAGGCAGACTTTCACATGGTGTAGATTGCTACTTTCTCAAAAATTCTCATTGACATAATTATCTTGATGATAAAAAATGCTTTCTTTTTATGTTGGACCTGAAACCCAAAAAGAAGGTAAGTTCTACCATAGAAACTCATTTGAAATTATTTTCATAGCTTCTCTCGAAACTCATCACAAACTCCTTCTTTGTCGATCTAAAGATAATGTCATCCACATTTTTTGTGACAAGCAAGATATGTCCCTTTTGTCTCTTGATGAATAATGTTTGGTCAATCTTTCCTCTCTGAAACCATTGCACAAAAGATAATTGTCAAAGTGTCATACCAAGTCTTAGTGCTTGGAGAAGGCATATAATGCTTTCATACCTTATAGATTTATCAGGTATGGTCGGATCTTCAAAACTAGAGGTTGACATACAAATACATCCTCTTCAATTGACTACAGGAAGGCACTTTTTACATCCATCTTGGTAGGCCCATAAATTCCATATAGGAAGCACTCCGCTAGGACATTCTTATTGCTCATTCTATCCACAGGTGCAAAGACTTCATCATAGTCTATGCCCTCTTCTTGAGTATGTCCTTGAGCAACAAGTCTTGCTTTGTTTCTGATGATAATCCCCTTTCATCTTTCTTGTTTCTGTATACCCACTTTGTACCAATTCCTCTATGACCTTAAGGTAAATCCATAAGAATCCAGACCTTTTGGTGTTTAAACTATAGGAGTTCCTCCTGCATTGCTTTAACCATGTGGACACTGGAGCTTTAGAAACTCTTTTTGGTTCTTCCTAAGTGAGGAAACAAGCAAAAAGACATGTATGAGATCTGGATGAGTCTTCCTTTATATATCTAGCACTAGAATCCTTGTTGAGTAAGAGTTTCATTCTTGTTTTGAATAGATGACTGCACATCACCAATTCAATGTTAATGGTGATCTATGAGACTTCTTTTGTGGAGGAGTTGGCGTTATGCCTCAGAATGTGGATCTTTCCAATTCACCTTATTGGTCCTCTACTTTGTTTTATTTATACATTATATTTTTCCCTTCACCCCCCCCCCCCCCCCCCCCCCCAATATATCTTCATATGCACTGACTATGTCCTACCAAGTCATTCCAGGGGCAGCAGTATTAACTTCAAGGACAGGAGTACTAACTTCTCTACTACCAGTATTAATTTCTGGTCTGGCAGTATTAACTTGTTGAACTGCAGTACCATTATCCTTAAGACTTCTATCATCATGAGACTTTTCTGTAGCATCATTCTTATTATGTAGCCCATCTTTATCTTGTATTTGAGCATCAGCAACAGATCTTGGTGCAACAACACCAAAATATGAAGCAATCTTCCAAATTGGCATTACAATGCAATCTTGATTATCTTGATCTTGTTGAGAAGATGTATTAGACTCAGAAACTCCTTGTATACCTGCAAAGTCATTAGAAAATGTTCCTGCAACCACCAGTATGTAATTCATTGATTGGGTTAAAGAATTAATATCAAACAGCCACTTTGGACCATTTCCTTATATTATAGGCTTATTCTCTAAGAACCCAATATGTAAGTTTTCCTGAACTTTTCTGGTTCTAGTGTGTATACCCTAAAAAGCTTTGCTACTTAAAGACATATCCAACAAGAAACCTTAATACTCTTTCCAAACACATTCCTAAATTATCTAAGGTTATTATGAATAGTAACATGACATCCAAATGGTTTCATGAAGCCTATAGCTGGTTTAAAACCTCTAAAGAGTTCATAAGGAGTCTTGTTATGAGTCTTGACTATTAAGACCCTATTCTGTATATAGCAAGCAGTAGAAACTGCTTCTGCCCAAAATGTGGTAGGTAACTTAGAGTCAGCTAACATTATTCTAGCAGCCTCAATGAGTGTCCTATTCTTCCTTTCAGCTACACCATTTTGCTAAGGAGTCCTAGCTACACTATATTCTCTTTTAATACCTTTTTCCCTATAGAAATCATCCATCACTTTGTTTTAAACTCTGTCCCATTATCACTTCTGATTATGTTTACTTTCTTATCCACTAGGTTTTCTACTTCTTTGATAATTTTTTTAAGGATCTCACTTGTTTCATCCTTAGTTGTTAAAAAGAAAACCCAAGAATATCTACTATAATCATCAGTGACTACTAGGCAGTACTTTTTATGCATTAGACTACTAACAAAATGTTAAAACTTAATTGTAGGCTTCATAGATCGTTTTGCCCATCTAGGATATCATAACATTGATCACGCAGCGGAATAATAAATGAGAACAACAATGTTATGAACAAGGTTTTTATTCATAAACTATATACTATTCGACTTTAATCAGTCGACTATGAACTATTCGACTTTAATCAGTCGACTATGAACTATTACATAAACTAATAAGCTAACTATTAGACTCTCATTGGAGAGATCTAACTATGATAGATCTCAAACTATTCACCCAAGACCTCCTTTTATAGTATAAGGAGTCAAGGTTTACATGGAAACTAATAATGATAATAATGATAAAATCAATCAATTATTCAATCATTATCTTTGACCAAATCTTTCAATTCTTATCTTTTGTAGTATTCTTTGACTACAACTTTGGTCCTTCATGTTTCCATCTTGTTTCATTCGTGTTTTGTCTTATCAACTTAAAATATAATTCCCAACAATCTTCCCCTAGTTGATAATGACAAAACCCAATAAGTACAAACTTCCCCTGAAGTTGATATACGAATGAAACTTCCCTCTAATCCATGCTATACCACCAAGAATCATCAAGCTACAAATCATCAAATCTTCTTCCCCTTTTTGTCATCATCAAATAGGAGTCTTCTATAGATTAGCAACTTGTAAACATATCCCCTTCAGTGGTACATGTAGATGGTTAAACATGTTAACAATAAGCTTCCCCTGAAAGTATGCTAACCATCTCTTGAATCTCGAACTCAGTAGGCTCCAAGTAGTAATTATCGATGAAGAAAAATAAGTATAACCCATATGTTGAAGAAGTGAAATTTCCCAAACGTGTGTCTTATGTCTTACACTATCCACATGACGTCAAACTTATACCAAGACCAAAATATAAGTAGATCACAATCTCTTGACAAAATCCTCATTTATCCTCTAAAATGAGACACTAAGCACAACAACGTAACTCCTTAAAGTGATAGCAAATGTACGTAGTAAGCATCATAAGGTAGATCGTACACCTTTACTAGATTCATCAAGTCTTCATCATAACAATTAAGCACAAACAAGTTACCTCAAAATGTTGTAAGCCATTTGAGATATGATAAGAACACCAACCTGTGAAAATCAACTACAACATCAAATAAGCAATAACCAATTTTCTTCATAATAATCCCTAAAAACGAGCCATAATATCATCATCTATCCGAGATCCAAAATGCGTTTGTTGTCCAACATCAGACAATGCTAGCGGTACCAAAAATCAAACCCAGCAGTACTAAGTGAAAAACACTAGCGGTACAAACCATCCAAAGCAATTAGTAACACTTTTTCTATCCCAAAGCTATCACTAAGCTGCTCTTAGCGACACATTATATGTCACAAAGCTGTCGCTAAAATTGTCACTAAATTGTGACTTCTTCCACCCATTCTGTTAGCGACCTTTTATTTGTTACTGAATCGTCGCTATTATGTCACAGATTTTGTTGCTGGACTGTTGCTATTATGTCGCTAAGGCTGTCTCCTTCCTCCCAAGCCATTAATGACGCCTTATTGTGTCACTATTCATTGTACACTCATGACAGTAATAACTTGGAATCTAAAGCAGTATTAACATTTCAAACAGCAGTACTTACTTACGTTTCATACAAGAGCAGTACCAATTTTTCTTTGAGAGTCCAAACAGTAATAATATCTCAAAGAATATTCTGTTAATTAAAAGAAACAATTTTATACCTTAAATTCCATCAATTCCAAAAACCAATCGTATATCAAAAACGATTTATAGAATATGATATATTTGTTTCCTTTATTGCTCTCTACTAAACAGCCTTTGCTTCCTTGTGTGAACATAAATTCCAAAATCCATGTGCGAACAACAGTACCTTGTACTTCGAATAGCAGCAGTTCACGTACCTTCTTTTGCTTCTTTGTAGTAACATCTTTTTTCTTACAATGGCACACACGTGCATCACTCAAATAAAGCAAACACGTTTTCTTTGAGCCCACATTCCATCAAGCCTTTTTCACAAATTTCTTCTTTTATGGTACACGTGAACCCATAGCATCAATAAAGCTTGAATAATATCATAAATAGATAGCAGCATGCATCCATACATCCCATTAACAACATCAATCTTCTTTGGGCCCAAACAATAGACGAAGCAACATGAAGATATTCAACAAGCACCACAATCATATTAACTGTCTCTACAAGCAGTACTAATCGTTCTTTTGAGCCCATTAGCAGCATCATGAACAGAATACCCACATCATTAGTTAAATGACGTTCAAGAAGATAATAAAAAGATCTGATATAGCAACGTGAAATCCTTCTTGACAACGAAACCAATTGCTTATGAAGACTAGTGAACCAAATCATTAAGAATTCAATATAGAAGTTTAAAGTACTAGAAACGTGACCTTTGACGCAATCAGAAACAATGAATATTTATATGAAAAACCCTAGAAAAATTAGGGTTTCTTGATTATGCAATCTTCATGTTCATGAATACATGAATATACAATTTCTTGTTTACGTTGAATTAGGGTTTACTAAAAACCCTACCTTCATCGAATTTGCCAATAAACCAAAAACATAATATATACACCACTAAAAACCTGTTTTTATCAACTTAAGCATGTCAAGTCATGTCCATCTTGAAGGGTAAAGTGCAATGTGTCACAACGGTATAAACATAAATGCAGAAGCAAAACCTTCATTTGACAGCACTTACCCAAACCCGTATAAACCTATGAGGAAGTAAACAAATAAGGTAAACTAAAAGCAACTCTAACCAGCCCCCAACCAATATCAAATCAACCAAATCAGCAGGTATTAAAGATAATCAAACACATACCAAGAACACCAAGCTTTTAGCGTGGAAAACCCCAAAGTAGGTAAAACCCACGGGATACCTAGTGCCGCTTAAATCCACTATCAAGCAAGAGAGGTACACAAAGTCTTCTCTTGATAACATTAGAGGCATACAACAATCATCATAATCTTGGAATCAATATCAAGATATATGGCAACAAACAAAGAACAAGAAAGGAAGAATATCACCAAACAACTTGCAATCTTCCCGGGTAAGAAATAGAACTTCCGGGCCTCAAAATCAAGATCCCAATGGTCAAAACCTTTCTTTATATGCAAGGAAGCTTTAGTCCAAAAATCATGACGAACAGATGGTGTAAAC